>OMLM01001167.1:0-11813 GCA_900302695.1 Helostoma temminkii
ATTACACCACTAATACTGCCACTTCATGTGCAAATATTTGAGTCTGCCATCAAATCCTTAATCACACCAATCAATCTCCCAGATATTACCATTCAACTGAAGACCTCAGGACAAGCCTATTGATTCTGGCGTTTTTCTAGACATATAGCTTCCCCGCGGATATATCAAATCAAAGCTTTTTTTTTAATATTGGGTAAATATCTCCTTCATCCACTCTCAGGGTGACAAAGGAGGCTTGTCTCATATAACTGGTGAAGTTCAACTGCTATCACACAACTATAAATGGCAACGATTTTCTTACCTTGCACAGATTCCCACACGATTTCACACGTAAGTGCAATTGAAGCACAAATAATACAGATTACTTTCTAATGGTTCCTAAATAACAAGACTCAAATGTTCAAGGGTGGAAAACAAGAAAATGTCTGTAGCCTGCATATCATCAGGCTAATTAGGCAAAGCCAGGCATTCTGAATGCATAGTTAACGAACGCCTTCTCCATCTCTGCCGGGATCACCCAGCACGTCTAATGGTCACATAAATTCTCATTTATAGGTCATAATCTGTCATTTATGTACACGGGTTCCTCCAATTAGTGACTTGGGCCCTTCAGACTCATGACTCTCTAGGGGATTCACAGCTCTGGTACCCTGGCACTCACAGAGCCCCATTAGTGACTAAACCTGACCTGGTGTCCCAGCTAACCCTGGAAGGATGGGGATAACCTGGCTCATAAATGGTGCTGCTACTGTGGAATGGTTCCAGGTGCTCGTTGTGAGTGTCCCACGTGTCTGTCGCCTGAAATGGTAAGAGACTGGCAGGAAACCAGCACTGAACCTGGGACAGCGGGGAAGGGGTTTGGCTTTGCTTCTTGTGCTGCCATTTGCCATTCTGCTGCTGCCATTTTGTCGGATAATTACTATTCTGTTTTCAATGGCCAAATATTTATGTGGAGCACATGGACAAAATTTGAATTGTAAATAGATCATCAACCTAGTCCACGTTCTGCTTCACGTTAATTTGAAGAAAAAATGTGAATTGCCAATGAATGGGGACATTTAACTCTGTCCCAGTAGAATCACCTAAAGGCCAAGCAAACACATTCCCATGACCCTGGAAATGTTGTGTGACTTTGTGCCTATGTGCCGGAGATCTGGGCATCCAGCTGCTGGAGGGACATGGTCAGGCCCAGAAAGCTCTTCAGAAGGAAACAGAGATGTGGGTTTTAATTACCTATTCACAGCCATGTCCTCTCCAAGCATCCAACCACTAATAGGGACACATGAACAGCTGTAGTTCTGAGGGTTTAAATCACCCCAGTTTCCTCTCACACATGCATGATTGTGTCTCAGTGTTTTTCTGTATGCATGCATCTTACTGTAGGACGCATGAAATATTAGTGCTTTATTACTATTTCTCTTTTTTTTTTTATCCTGTCAAACAAGAATGTACTGATGTGCCACTCTTGTTATTAGAAATGTCTTCTGTTGCTTGCACGCTACTTTGTAATTTTTCTCTATATGATTAGCAAATATGGCTCCACACCCTAACCATGAGTTATGGAGAGAATTAAGTTGAAATATGCTCTAAGCAATACTCACTGTCGTGCCATTACACCGGCTATATTACCGATGTGAAACACAAGGTGAGAGAGTTCTGTGAGCATACTTAGCTTTAGTGAACATTCATTCATTGAAGCAAGTGTTGTTTTCTAATCTCCCTACATGTAATTTGATCAAACAAACAAACAAAAAAAATAGTTGTCAGTTTGTCATTATTGTCTCTTAGAATTATTGAACTCTATATGGGCAGAGTATATTACCTGTTTAGCCAGCATCACTCATGTTTACCTGCACTGTGAAGAAAGATTAAAAAAGACCCCACGTATACACTGAGCCACACATGTGAAATTAAAGTAACTTAAATTAAAATAGTCCAAGCTGCCCGCACTGTTATGACCCCATGATAACCTGGGCTAGATAATGCCTGTCGACCTATCCAATATACACTAAGTGTTCTTGCTTTTCCAGGACATTGACTAAAATTTTTCCTTCTGTCTGGAGTTCTCCATGATATGTCATCATAGGCACAGTTTCTCGCACTCTTTTACTTTCTTTTCCCCTACCTCTGTAATCATTCTGGCTATCTGTGATTCTATTAAAAAAACAGATCTCAGAGAAGACACAAAAGGATTTTGTTGAAAACTAAGGCAGGAGGACATCCCCCTCCTGTCATCTCTGTCAAATGGTCAGTGCACATGTTGTACTGGAATCGAAGCGTGCCTTATAGCATCACAGAAAATAGAAAAGGAAAGAGAAATATAGGTCAGTCAACTGGTTCATAACCCCAGCTTGTTATTCCATTAGACGGCAGTCTGCAGTGTAGTGAGCTATAATCAAAGATAAGAGTATGAAAACTATAATTTCTCATGTGCCCATGTATTGCATGCAGAAAGGATACTAAGTGAGCACAGTGATACAGCCTAAATTCTATTTATGGGCCACCTTTGTCTGATCCCAAGGGCTCATAGATGAGTGAGCCAAAAAGCTAGTACAGGTCAGAGTCAGCATGTGGGCGTTCAGTAATTTAATTCTTACAAAGAACTCCAAGAGATTCCTCTTGGGTTTTAGTTGCTAGACAAGAAGAAGAGGAGACGGTTGTGTTGCGGCTCACCTCAAAATCTGTGGGAAAAAAGTCAAATGGCAGGTCATTTGATACCTCTTTAGATTGCAAGCCAACATTATTTGAAGGGCTAAGATTTGCCAGCTTGAGTTCTGTGTGGGTCTGTCATAGAGTAGAGCAGAGTAAACTCCCAGGACAGTCAAAATGAATAAAACAACTGGGCAAGACAAATTCAAAATAAAAGTGGTCCTGGGGATATTAGAAGTTTTTATCAAGATTATAGTTTGAAACAAAATGTGAGAACAGAACTGTGAGAACTGTGTTGGCACTGCAAGATACACAGGGGCTTTGATGTGGCCCTGACTCTCATATTATATTCCCATTGACGTTCTTTTCTCAGATAATACTGCAGTCTCCACTGGTTAGTGGTTAGCTCTGAATAATGCATATTAAGTAATGAGCTGCCCAAATGGATCAGTGGCAGTTAGGGCACACATAAAGCAATCAATTATTCAATCAATAACCCTCATTAGGCCATCATATAGTTAAACTGTATGTATGTATGGGCCACTGGTTGGAATGAATTTACAGCCCACAAGAGAAATGGGAAGGCTGACTCAGTTCACATGTCTGTTCCCTGCTTGGTGGAACAAATGGCAATATGGACATTTATGTTGGATCATGTTTTCCTTTACCTGAACTGAGGGTCTAAGGATAAAGGGTGTTGTAGGCTGTATTGATAATAAAGCAAATATATAAAGACGAATTTGGAAAATGTGATCCCGAGCTATTAAAATTAATTAACGTGACTGTAGTGAGGACATTTAAACCCACATTTCTGCAATGGCTAGCAAACCTGTGACATCTAGGTAGCAGGATTATCTTTCTAACCACTGGTTGTCACAGCTTTGTCCATCTCTTGTGTGATGTTATTGATCCGTGGAAAACCACGCCTAAATTATGCTACGCGACATCATGGAATGCGTTTAAGGTAAACAACTTTTACGGCACAAGTGAATATCCCCTTGTGTTCAAAGCCCTCTGCAAAGAGTCATGCTGCGCAGCTAACTGTAATATGGATGTATTTTCAGATCTTGGTTGGTGGTTGTGATTCAAAGGGGACTATTTTGTCTTTGTTTTGGTGCTAATGAGCGATTAGACCTGCGCCAAACACAAACTCGCTGCAGGGGGCAATGCTGGGAACGTGAGCCAAGCCGAAACCGCTGGCGCCAGTCCCACATAGCGATAATCTGTAATGCCGGATCCTTTAGAGATCAGAGTACATTGCCGCCACCGCAACTCTTTCCCATGGGACCCTTAAACTGGAAAAAAAAAAAAACGAAAACAGCATGCACGACCAGTACAATCCAGTCCAACTTCATTAGAAACAATGCCTGTTTTTGTTCGCACAAATGCAAAGTGGGTCGACGGTTTACTATGCTTGAACCTGGGGATCTATATATCTATCTTACTCTTCATTTCCACATTTATAAACATCTACTGTCTACCTCCCAGTTATTAGGCTAGCCAACAGTAGTCACAGTCCCGTGTCTTAAATCCCCTTCCTGCTATAAGTGCCCATGTTTCCTTCTTCTAATTGCATCCAGACATTTGGAATCAGACCTGAATGGTTGTCTAGGTGTTAATTGGTTGTATGACTGCTAGCAGGAGACAAACAGGAGAAAGGTGAATTAAGACGGTGCATGTGGCTCATAAATAGCATGGTGGGGCCTGGATGCTGTCATGCCTTGTTTAGAGGTGTTCTGGCATATATTGTCCATTAGGTGGCCCTGGAGAAAGCACATATGCACACAAACGCTTGTTATGTATCTGTGCTTTGCATCATTACATGATTTCCTTCCAACTTCCAAAGATAAGTCAGATTTTTTACCCTCTTTCACCCTTTCACCCTCATAACATAGAAAGCTAGTACAGATTTATAGTTTGCTGCTTGTCAGATGTTGAATGTCTGTCCTCCTAAAATGGTTAAAAAATCCACACACACTCAAATAAAAGAAAACCTTTTTCCGTGTGCCATCAGCTCTTCACTCATCCATAGCTGCCAGAGTCACCCTCATCCCTAGACACACACTTTATCTGTTAAATGTTCTATAAAACTCAAGTTGGGGTGGAAAAATGGTCACACAGTTCACAGAGAGCTAACATTTGGCCACCTCTGCTTGTCTCACCTATATCTTGATCTTTCTCTGTAAAAGTAATATCCCCACTGCTTCACTTTCATCCCAACTTCTCTTTCATCCCACCACGAACATTTTAAATATAGAGCCCGTGAGATAATACAATTTAAATAGCCAGCTTTAGCTGACTGTGAGATGCCTAAAGTATTACAGAGATGTTGGATGTCCGTTTGAAGATGGTATTATAGAAAAGGTCTGCGCAGAGATTGCAGTCGGATCTTCCGAATACTGTTGTACTCACTCTCTTTGGACCTGCATGTAGACCAAAGCTTTAAAAGTATTGACTCCACAGCTTCTCTTAATGACTCAGGTATATGTGAAGATCATCCCAGTTCAGAGGCTCTTCAAAGACTTCTTCAACCAGCCTCAAATGGAACACTTTATTTGGAGTGCATTTGTCAGTGGGCTCTCTATTTGAAATACTAGAAAACTGAGCAAAAGCAAAAACACTGGCCTTTTCAGTGCCTGGTAACCAGGTTTCTTTTAATGTCACCAAAAATGATTTCTTTCCCAGAAGTCATGTTCTCTGTAGCTTCAGCAAAGTATGGATGGGTTTTACAAGCACTTACAATTTGACGCACTTTCTTAACAAGTGTCAAAGGGTGTCAGAGCCTGCTGTTTTCCTGCTGAGAATTCTGCTGATTCTGTTCTTGAAAGCTGCAGCTTACACATCTTCTGAAGGAGGAGGAGATTATGCTCTAGGAATTCTTTTTATTTATTTATTTATTTTTTGCACTTCAAGACACTGTCCTTTTACTCACCTTCCAGAACCTATTTTCCACACAGATTTTGGCTGATCAGAAATTAGATATGCTGTTGCATTTTGGATCATCTGGAGATGTTTGGATTGTGCATGATGTCAGCCCTGTTAGCAGGACATAGCAGGAGTCAGGATAAGAGAAGACGAGTACTTGCATGAGGAGTTGGGTAGCATATCTCCCCTACAATACATGTTCAATAGGGGATGAGAGATTTTCCTCATTGTTCAAAGACTTGAATTTTAAACAATCAAAACAACAAATCAGATGATAAATCTACTCGCGAATACATTGCTTTGAGTTTTACATCATGAATAAGCCTTCATTACAACACATTCTTCTCTCAGTTAGTCCCTTTAAAGCTAATTCTTAATACTAACCTGAAGAACCAGTAAAATAGAATGTCCTCACTTAAAATATCTCGAAGTGGAATAGTTTCACACAAAATAACAAACACCTTAATTGACTTAGTCAAAACCCTACTTCTGATGCTGTGTTTTGTGTCTGCCACTGGCTGCCTTGGCCATGCTAGTCTAATAGCACTGCAAATGAACTGCGAGGCTTCAGTGGAGAAGCTCATTTCTTGCTTCACATTCATACTCTGAATTTTGGCATGGCTCAATGCATGATTTGTTGATATATACGATTTGTAAAAATGGATATTTTGAAATGACAAGTGAATGTAATACGGGTAGTCTATGGTGATTTTCTGTTTTGACTGTGTGACAGAGACAATAAAGAACACTGTTCGTTGAGGACAGGTAGGAGGTGCAGACCCTCTCCTCTCCACTCCTGACTGTGCTGACAGTCTAATCCACTTGCTAATTTATATTCATGCCACCGTGTATGAGCCAACACTGAGCTTGCTGCCTTCTTGTGAAGTGCAGGTCTTCGTTTTGCCTCTCCATCGATATCTCTTTATGCCTGTCTTCATCCCACATCTGAAAATCTATTTGGTGTTTAATGTAAACCTCTAAGTTCCAGGGGTGTAGACAACTTGTTTCTGCACGGTGACTTGTGCTAAGTTATGTGTTGTGTTTCAGAATGAATTTTGCCTCCAGACTGCTATTTTAAAAGCTAATTGATGACTCTTAAACTCACAGTCAAATCTAGACAGGCAGTTTCTGCAGTGACTCCACTGACAATATTGAGATGAGTTTGGCAGCTTCTTGTAATTACAGTGCTTTTTGATCTGTGATGACAAAATATTACAACTACAAAGCCAAAGTTGGCAGGTGTGAACCTAGGTCAAAACAGGCCTTAGAGATCTGATACATAGAAATACATAAACAGTGATACACAGACATGTGTGTCTGCACATAGTTAGAATACTGCTTTAATTTACAGAGAAAAGAGGAAGCAGCAGAAAACAGCCTCAGTTTGTGCTGTGGCCTGGGATTGTCATCAACGCTGCCAATTAAGCATTGATTAGGAGGTGGAGCTGAACTGCCAACAGCTGAGTACAGACTGCCAAGACCCCAACCATGCCCTGTTCACCCCTGGATTCATTAATACATTTTTGATTGATTCATTTGATTTAATGATAAAACACACTGCAATTATGCACATCAGTAGCTATAATACAAAATTAAAATAACAAATTATTTTCACAATATTTTCCAACATACAATACACAGCTAAACGACACCAGAGAACCACCCTTTTGGTGCAGATGTTGACTATAAAAGTATAACTATATAACTCTATATATAGAGAGACTCTCTGTGATGACAACTCTGTGATTTAACTTTTTTGACACAAATGTACAGACAGACAGAAATACCTAATGGTTTACTCATTACCTTCTGTGCAGTTACAACCCTTAGTAAAACCAGTTTAAGTAAAGCGAGATTTTGAAGTTGAACAGCATTATAAAGATGTCCTCCTCACTCTCACACCTACCTCAGCACCTCAAAACCTCATCTACTTCAGCCTCCTTGAATTAGCGTGCTCTGAAGACCTCAGATCTGCCCCCTCCCACAGTCAGCATGCGGACCAGATCGGGTCAGAGCTCTGCGTAGCCCAGCACAGCTTCTCAAGGTTAGGCCAAGGAAAAATTGCCTTCTGTTTTATTTGGATACTGACCTGTCTCACCATGCAACCAGCTACAAAAGTAGACAAACCTACAAATGACCAGATTTAGAGGGGTACATAAAATCTGGATATTTGTCTTTAATCAATGCCCTGCTCCTGTTCCTTTCTTATATTGCCAGCATGTGAATTGTTTTTACAGCTGATGGTTCTGCAAGTGTAAGAAAAATTGAGGGTGACTTTTCTTGAAATACTTATGTTTGTTTTTACTGAGGTCGGCCTGGGCGCTGATGGATGCCTGAGAAAATGGTCCAACTCCCCCAACAGCTCAACATCAGTAATAATACCCTTACATCCTCAGCCAATTAGTCTTCCCTCGCATATCTTACAGCCACAGCATTTTCCTTTCAAACATAAATATTGTTCCTCCTCCAGCAGGAACCCCAGTCATGGGAAACCTCTGGCCTCTATGCAGTGTCTCCCTCCCCAAGGACACAGACAAACAAACCAGTTCCCTAGCTTAACATTAACTAACTTGCCCTCTAGGCTGTGACATCTTCATCTATCACATTCTTGATAAGCGTATCTTTAATTACACCTTCTTCTCCACTAGTGGATGTGTATCTCTATTCTTTCTCTCTCAGACAGACTCCCATGCATCCATCCATCCATCCATCTGTCCTTAAAGAGCCCTCCCAGGGAAGACTATAGCATGTCACTGTCCCAGTGCTCTGGACTCAGTAAGTCGATCCAACAGGAAATCAATAGCAGCGCCTAATGCTGAATAATTGAGGTTATGGGAGTTCAGCAACACTCCCCAGACACACACCCCCACTCCGATGTACAACCACCCATTATGCACAGGGCGGGGCGCACTGTGTCGTCATGTCCCTTGTCTAACACTGAGCATGTGGATACATTTGTTTGAGTTACTGATCATTTTAACACAGTGGTTCTTTGTTGTGTTGCTCTTAGAGCTCACTAGTAACCATACAGCCATTGTTCTTCAGCAAGAGGGTTGTGATCATGAAGCTAAAAATACAGTGTTGGAAAAGAACACTCGATCCAAATGAGTGTGTGCCAAGTCAGATATTCATTGAATCTGCTTTGGAGTGATACCCCAACATTTCATAGCCACATCTCTCTTCTGTACCTAGAGTGTGCACAAGTGGTACTATAACAAGAAAGCGCTGTTATGTGCAAGTTAGTTGGAGTGTAGCATGCACTAGAGGGCACAAGCTGCCTTACTAAGACACCAACCTTCAGTTGGAAAGACCGAGTGAGTGAGCTGAGAGAGGGACGTTTATTCTAAATGTATTAGGGGACAGAATAAGAAGGAAAGAGAGATTTTCTGAAACGTTTCACCTTTGTGGTGAAAGGCCAAAAGAATCAAAGCCATTTACTCTTTACTCTGATGTTTGATTCAAGGGTATACCTGAAGCATTAGTGCTTTTGTCATTTGAGAGATGACTGTACAGCCTAATGGACAGTACAGTAATGGACTGTGTTTTTTCTTTGTTCTGTTGTTTTTGATACATGTGACTTGCTTTTGCTCCTCCTGTTTTTTCGCTTCTCATCATATTGTTACCACTGAAAAGGTGTATGCTAACAGGCTACCATACACACTGAGTCACAGCCAGAACCTCAGAAGCCTCTGTGCTCAGTGACCTTATAGAGTTCAGCTTCAGTGGCGTACCATGTAACCACTGTGTAACTGTGCTGTAAACCCAAACAAGTATACTGCCTTTTAATGGACATTAAAACATATTCATATTCATACCTACAGCATTTCTCAACTACATTTGTATTTGCAGCAATTAAATCAGAAGGGACGGTGGTGTGTTCAGGATAATCATCACATCACATGTGTAAAGTGTTGTACATTATGCCAGAAGATCTAAGCTCATTCCACACACAGATGGACAGTTGTGATGGAGCTGTGAGGTCGTTCTTGGTGAACACACTACTGGAATTGCTCTATTGTAATCTTATGCAGTGGTTGTGGAGTTCTCTAAGTAAGTCCTTTGTTTTACATTATGTGACTTTTGTGCATTTTAGTGTGTTAGTGAGTGTGTCACTTCTTACGTTGTGTCTTAACCCCTCTACACAGCCACACATAAGGCCAAGTATCATCCCTTGCTGCTTCTCCTTCTCTCCTCTTCATTTCCTCTCCCTCCAGGCTAAGGCCACTCAGGCCTGCAGATGGCAGATAATGACAGTGCTGTCCCCACTGGCTAGTTTGTGTGTTTCTCTGACTGTATGTGTGGAAGTGTGTGTTGTGGGTGTTGGCTGGGCCTCTCCTCACTTCAGTGCCAGCACCGGGCTGCTCCACTTGGCTGTCTCTTGTTGGCTGGATGAATGAGGGGGATGGCTGGTTAGCTAACCGAATACCATTCTTTTTTTTCAGATAAAGTACAAGTATATACAATATAAGTTGCTTATACTAATCAAGCATTATTTGTACCATAAAAAAAATAGTTTGATCCATTTTCTGGGCAGTTGTAGACTCAAATCATGGATTTTGCAGCAGCTTTTCTAAAAACTTGGTAACGTATGTCCCAGTGTTTACTGCTTGTATCCCAGTAATACTATAGTTATATTTTGCAGTACAAATTGTATTAATGTTCAACCCTCATTTTTATGCTGAACATTAGGTCTTGATCTTTAGGAGCCTTTATAATTTAATGAAAATTTAAAAACAACACAAGATCTTTCCTCTCTTCAAGGGATTTATATTAAGGAAGTAACACTGTGCAGCATATAGTCTCTCATCATTTAGGGAGAGTACAGTGTTGGTCAAATTTACAGAAAAGTTGTCATGATTGCAGGAGAATATTATGGGAAAGTGACCTCAAATGTTTTGTGAGGGAGGTCACTGCATGTATAGACACTGTAATGTAATGTAGCCAGATGAGCTATTAGAGCTCCTGCAGAAGCAGGACTTGCTGTGACTGACACACGTGCACACACGCAGCAGCTAACACTTTTACTACCGCTATCACACTCACACACAGACACACTCACACGTTTAATTACAATATACGCAGCTCCCCATTCGAATATGCATACCTGGCCACTGAATACAGGAGATTTTTATGGCAAACTTCTTTGTGTGTGCTTGACATACACATATTTCACACATATGTTCTTTAAGTGAGAGGCTTTAAACAATCTTCTGTCTGTAAGCAATAATAAAACTACTTAAGTTGACTGAGTATCACATACAGCTAAATCCAGGCAAGCAAGGTACAAACAATATTAGCACATCAAAAAATCCACTTATTTCACTTCAAATGATTTTTGCAAAGCTTTAAGCGCTAACAGCTAGCCACTCTGTACAGAGAGATGTTTGTCTGTGGCCTTCTCTCATCTGCTGAAGAGAAGAGACTCTCTGGTCACAGATACTGCTGATGGACAGCTGGTCATTCTACGCTTCAACATTTACAAGAATTCAACTAATTTTCATATAAATTGCTAATTAGACTCAACATTTACATATAATTAGTTTTTGTTTTCTCTTCGGGTTCACAACAATTTGATATAATTAGCATAACAAGGACCATGTGTGTTTAGTGATGTGGGGAAAGGACCATGACTTACAAAAACACACTGTACAGTTAATGCATCCATGAGAATTCTTCTTAGTTATTAAAAGCAAGTTGTCCACAGTCAGAAGCATAGCTTAGTGTTTTCAGTGTAGCACTTCCCTACATTTTTGGTACTCTAGTAGTCCATAAGGCACCTTGGTAACATCTTTTGTCAAACCTTCATTTCTAACACACCCGGTTTGCACTGCAGCCTTTCTACAATACATCTGTAAAATGTACTTGTAAATATTTGTTTGTAAGATCATAGGTGACCCCTTTAACTAAGCTACAGGAGCTCATGGAACCATCTTTTGTTGTCTCTGAGAATATGAAGTCATTAATACTTTTGTTAACATATTTTCTAGATGCATTTGATTTGCCCAACATTTCGATAAGTGATGCAAATACATCTCTTTATATGGGAGGATTTTTCTAAAAAATATAAAAATAAAATAAAAGTAAAGGAAAATAAAAGTATTGAATAAGAAAACTTAATGCATTATTTGAAACATAAATAAAAGGCCTTGAGGAGTAAAGAAAGGAGTTTTTGTCTTCTTTACATAAGTTCAAAGTAATTCTCTTTGAATATGAAGTAGTCTTTTCTTACAAATAACCTC
>OMLM01001168.1:0-14512 GCA_900302695.1 Helostoma temminkii
TTGGGGGCAAATCATTGAAACACATTCATTAATGGGACACTAGACAGTATGTTATGACAGAGGTATATTAATCAACAATCAACAATCAGGAATTAAATCTTTGTCATTTAATTAATAGTGTTTTGATTAATGCAATGAACCCTACCAGGAAGAAAATTAACTACAGTAGAGTGAATCTTTCAAAAGATGTTTCGTAATAATATGCATCACAGTCTAAATTTCCACAGCACTGAGGTCAGGGTCAATGTGTCTGTCCCTGTCTTGTCAACATAACATCTCAGTACTGTCTGGATGGAATTTCATTATGTCTAGTACAGACTTCGACTTAGATTCATGGATGAGCTGATTAGAATATGAGTCTGACAGATGTGCATGTAAACTGCATGTTGACAGGTTGGCATCCACAGGGCAGTTTTGTATATTCTTAAAGCTGCACCAACATCTGCGTAGCCACATCACATCTTTGTCTGCACTTCCTCAGAACAATACTACCATCAAATACTTTAACAGCATCTCTAATGGCTTTACAGGCTCTTAAACTGAGTGTATGGCCCTTGTGTTTCAAATACATCTCAGAGGTTTATCACTGAAATGCAAGGATGAGGATAAGCATAATCCTTATACTTAACATATTTATATTTGGAGCTCAAGATTACAGCCTTTGGTTTGAGTATAAAGTAGAGTTAACTTGCATAAGCAAACTAGTGTATATAGAGTCTCAGAATTGTCTCAGCAACAACAACAGCCACTTACCTTTTCTAATGAAGATTTGTTACAACAACATATAGCACTCTCCCAATACTGGACTGCTCAAAGTTACATTCGTTTATGTCTGCTGGTTGCATTTACAGCTTAAAATCTAGCAAACATCAACCAGCAGACAGCACATTCAAAGATATGTTTTCTCTTAAATATCTTGTTTGTGGCCTCTGGGTTTCAAATACAGCTCAGAGGGTTACCAGCAGGTTGGGATCAGAGAAAGATGAGAGATTAAAATCTGTAACATTCATTTAGAGATCAGACTCTCTGAGGATCAACTTAAAACTATGCCTGAAAAATAACCATTTTAAATCGCCTTGAGATTTTTAGTAACACATGATCTTGCACTTCTCTCCTGTATTCATGATTGAATGTGTGGAATGCACGTATGTGTGATCAGTTTTCTATAGTGTGCACAGTGTGGATATACATGACAAAGGACATCATACCCATATGTGATTGTTGAACACCTCATTTCAGATTTGCCACTACAAAATTCCTTCTTCTTTCTTCTGGCAATATCTTCTCTTTAGAACGTGGGTGCAAGAATACCCGTTAAACGTTCATGTTTTTAAAGGCAAAGCAAATTAAGATTTTGACAGGTGATTTTGAATTTATTCAAAGGCTTATGCTCTGAGGTGTGGCATTTTCCGGGAGATGTTTCAGTAGGTGTAAATTGTAACCACAAGCTTCTTCAGAACAAATGATGCATCTAATTTCAAAAAAAGACTAATATCATCCTTACTAAATGTCATAGCCTTAGAAGTTGCCATTTTTAAACTTAATTGAAACCATAGTTCATATTCCCAATCATGATAAACAGCTCCAGACTAGAAGTATGTTTACTTAGGCCCACATACTTCTGCCATAAACAGTATCCTGTGTGAACCTGTGCCACTTTTAAGATTAATGTGTTTTTCAAAATATCTGTATTTTTGTGTTTTACTTCCTGTTCTTACAGCATAGAGCACTTTCATTGTTTCTAATGCTTTGCATTAACATTCTCATGATTAAACTTCTGGGCCAATCAGAATGGCAGAAGGCCCGGGATTACCATTGCAACATCTGGGGACCTTGCTAATGGATTGCATATGTTTTTAAGGTTTAGATTTAGTAGTCAACATGTTGCTCTTAATTTCATCTCAGAGAGGAAGAGAGGGTGAGAGAGGGGAGAGCTGGATGATAACTCTTTTTCAAAATAAGTAAATCATGACTTAGTGCAGCTATCATCATTAAGCAAAGTACCACTGATGACAAGAGACCTACCCAAACACTGTGTAAGTGTTTCTATGCACTTAAGGAAACCCAAATAGCCCCATCTGTCACTTTTACACCACAATTCTTACTTAGCACACAGATCCCTATGCTGTTGGGATTTTATAAAAATGAAATACACAAAAACACAAACATATTTGTGCTCTCAGCTATGATTTTTAATCCATGTTTTAGAGTGAAGGGGAAGAGTATTTTAAGAGTCAAATGCTGGGCAGCAAGGCCAATTCAGGCCAACTGGAACTAAACTAAAAAGAGCATTTTTGTTTACAGTTCCTTTTTGTTTTGTGTTGGACAGTTTTTCCTAACAATCACCTCATTAACCTTAAAGTTCAACCAGAATTTGATCTGCACAGAGGGATGGACTGACCTCTTGTTTTGGAAGTACAGTTTAGAGAATGTTGATGTTTAAGTTCATTCACTTCTTTTAAATTAAACAAAACTAATTTGGCTATAAGGACAGCAATAGTAGTATAGGATTATATATTTTTTCATTAAACCAAAAAGCATCTAGCTAGTAATGCTACCTCAGGATTCTGATGTTTGTGCTTATACAACACTGCTTTCAGCTAAATGCTAATCATAGCATATTAAAATGTTAATAATGACGGTAGAAACTGATGTTTAGTAAGTACTTAGCCAGGTTTGCTATCTTAGTATCTTAGCATGCTAATATTTGCTAACAAGCTATAAACACAAATTAGAGCCAAAGTTGATGAGGATGTCATTAGCCTTGAAGATAATTGCCATAAACCATTTGGCAAATTACAATTTTGACCTTAGGCTGAGGCTAAATAAAATGTTTTAATAATTTTATTATAATTTATCCTCTGGATTATGTAAATATATGTATGCACCAAATTTAACTGCAATGCTACCCCTTTATTCTATTAATTATTTGAGTCAGGAGAAATTTGGACATTTTATCCATTCTACTTGCCTGTCTGTCTGTCTGTCTGTCTGTCTCAGCCCATATATGGTCATTTCCTGTCTCAGTCCCTCTCTGCCAGTTAATACAACCATCTACACCTGTGCCAGTCCCTTTATGAGCAGGTCCACAAGCCTCTGCAAATTCATTAGATTGTGTGCTATCCTGCTTTAAGTGTGCAACTCTCAAGCCAACTCTCTCTGAACTTCTCTGTTCCTCGTTCCTGTGTCCCCTCACCAGCCAACTTAACCAAAATAGTATATAGTTTAGTGGTGTCTTCTTGGTTAAGTCTCTACAAGCTTAGCACACCTGTATCTAAGTGGTTTATCCCATTCTTCCTGGCAAATCTGTTCAAGTTCCATCAGACTGGATAGTAAGAACCTGTGAACTGTCATGGTCAGGGCTGTCCACAGATGTTCTCTGGCTTTGTCTAGGCCACTCAGGTTCAGAGATGTGTTGTCCCAGTCTCATGCGTGTAAGGGATGAATACACGGTGCTGAGATAATTTTTGGCTTAGGGCACTCACAGTACAGTGCAGTGGTAACCTCAGCGGCTGAGATTTTGTGAACATTTTGGGGGTTAATTATCTTCTACAGGCACACTTTACCATGCGGCCAGGAGGAGCCAGGTTGCACACTGTCAACCCTATAGTCAACTGTGCCACTGCTGCCCCATCAGCTGCAACATAATGTGCAGGTTTCACTGTACCAAGACTTGCAAGAAGAGTGGAGGGATCACTGCTCCTACTGGTACTCTTCCCTGTCTACCATCCTCCAAAACTGGAGTCATGCTACATACTTGGTGACTTTTTATCTAGAATAATAACAGACTATGGTAACACTGTTATCTCTGGAGACTTCAGCATCCACCTCGAAAATAATGGTAGCCTTTCATATTTTCTCCAGAGGTCTTAATGGTGCCATAACAGAGTGTATATTGTTATATCTGGCCTGTACTAGGAAGTTTAGTTCTTTTGTGACAAGGTTGTCCATATCAGAAACCACATTGCAACCACCTGCACAAATGCCTCTGATACACTCTTTCAGACAGATGCATGATAAAACTATTATTATTATGTGTTATTTCTCTCCCATAAACTACTGTTGATCTTTATGAAGTAATAAAGCAGCTTAACTCATCCACATGCTCCCTTGCCTCCATCCCCATCAAACTGTTTAAATCAGTTCTTCCTTTTCTTGCACATGGTGGCACCTTTCCTAACTCCTTTGAGCGTGCTGTTCTAGATCCTGGGCATGATTAGTAACCACAGGCCAATCTTTCATCTCACACAATAATATGCTTGTATGGTTTGTCTCAGTTTAGAAGTAATCATAGCACTGAGGTGAGTAGTCAATGGTCTTGGAAAACCAAAAAAAGGTCTTTCAGTTTTAGCTCTGCTTGACCTTACTGTTCTGTTTCACACTGCTGAATAACTAACTTCAGAATTTGGCAGGCTCTGCTCTAAACTGGTTCATGTTCTAGTAAAAAAATGGAAACTTTTTTACTTCTGACGAAACTAATATCTTTTCAGGGGTCCCACAAGGGTCAATCCTATGGCCATTACTTTTTATTATATACATGCTTCCACTTTAAAGAATTATTGGAAATGACAGTATATCTTATCATTCTTGTGCTGATGACACGCATCAGTATGTCCCTCATGCTCTGTGATTATTTAATTCCCATTAGCTGTGTAGCTGGTAAACTGTATTTATAATATCAATGCTTGGACTTCTGCACGAACAGTTTAATTTGTGTCTCATTAGTCCATGTTTTTTTCACTCTCTCAGCATTCTTTAATGCTATTTGACAAATGAGCTGTGATCTGCTTTTTAGATAAAGTCACTTTCTCACTCACATAAAGGCTTCATTTATCCAGTAATACTGAGCCTCCTGGCAGGTTCTCATATCTCTGCAGAGGACTTTTGGATCTAAAGTTTTGTGTTCTTGGACATCTGCCTGTCCAAATTTTAGAAATGATTTTATGCAGTTGGCGTGGTACTCAGAGGTCTACATAGAGTTGGTTGATTTTCATGGAATGGGTTAAGTCCTCTCATGCAGTGTGAATAGTGGGCACAGTATACACATATATGTCTAAACTATTGACAATCAGTTCCAATTCAGATATAGTTAATTTTAAGGATATTTAGGCAACAAATATTAAAATAAGTTTCACTTTGTCATTGTGGATTATTAAGTGTGGACAACTTTGGCAAATGTATCCATTTATAACTAAAATACCATGTGCATTTGTAGGATGCAATAAGAGAAGGTGTCTGGAAACTAAATATTACTGGATTCAAAATTAGACTATTCCACCTGCAACACATTGCATACTTGTTGTTTATACATTGTTGTTTATGATTTGAGCTAATTAAATAAAATTGACTAAATAGGTCACAGAGTCTGTATATTGCCAATTTGTTGACAGTTTTAGAAGAAACTAGCTATTATCACTCTTAAATGTAATGAAACCTAAAAATAATTCTACGTATATAATGTTAATATACTATACATTTATGAACCTTAGTAGGTGTCCAGTGTGGTTGGAATGAGAGCAGTGTTTTTTATTCTCCCTTTTATTCATAACATCTGTCATTTGGTTGTGAAAAAAATAGATTATATTAATAATCCACAAAAAGCAGACACAAAATATCTTGTAGAGTGTATCTGTGTGAAAGCCATACCATGTTTGTGTATGTACTTATGTCACTGAGCATGCGTTGTATGTGTTTTTTTAAATTTGCACACGACTTAAGCTTGTTTATATGTCATAATGATAAACAACAAAGGCTCATATTTCATTCATCATTAGCACTGTCAGCTCGGTGTAGCATATCCTGGATGTCTGTCCCAGCCCTGCTGTTAATCCTCTGGTTCACACGCTGTTGTAGAAGGGTGTTTACGCATCAGTGGATCAGCAGTAATTCAGGGAGCAATCAAGCAGAATAATAATAACAATAATAGTGATAAAAGCTGTTTTGATGCTGAGTTTTAATGTACGGGATTATCACATGAAAAGCAATACAGACATAAAATCCACCTTTAAATGCCACAAAAATCCTGTTTAGAAGAAACAGCAAAGGTTGTTTGTTTTGTTTGGGAAATGTCACAAGATATGCTTGAAGATTTTGAGAATAAAAAATGAAAGTAAGAAATGTAAATGGATATATTACTAGTATGAAAATATTTTACCAATCAATTTTCACTATTTTACCACTTCCTTCCCTGCTTCTGAAAAGCACCCCAATATGTTTTTTAGCAGACGTCAGTACTTTTAGAAGAAACTTTATTTATCTAAAAGTAATTAAAATACTTGTCGAGTTTGAGTAATTTATTTAGTTATAAAAAATATTGATAAAATAATATGCAATATATCATTTAACTGTACAGCCTGCTGTGTGTGTGTTTGTGTGTGTGTGTGTGTCATTGTTATTGCCTCTTTTGTGTGCCTATCTGTGTCCTGCATATGTGATTCAACTTAAGCTGCCTCATCCACACACACATGCATTGTCGTCTCACAGAAAAAAGACAGCTAATATTCATTGTTATTTAAACACCAGTGCAGATAGGCGGCTGAACAATAATTATTTTCTGGAACAATAATTATTACCATTTAAATCTGTTGTTTACAATTTTGCCTGGTGGCCCCTCTTTAAAAGCCAGCCTTTATCTATAATGGTGAGCCCTTGAGCAGAACTGCATTTAACACAAATATCAAATAATTAAAAATGAAATAATTGAAAATTGAAAGTTTTTTTTTTTTTTTTGGGTGTTTGAACATTAATTGCTAATGAAACATGTGACCTGGTTCTTCCCAGAAGACTCTTCTTGGTTGTAAGTGATAAATGATTTTATATTTGTTTTTAGATGTTTTACAGTGAGATTTGAGTGGTTGAGAGATTCTGCACAATAAAATCTAGGAGAGATCTCTTGATATCGTACTACATGTTTGAGGAGATTAAAAACCAGATGACAGGATTACACAATTAAAGCTTGCCTGGGTTGTGGACTAGGTGTCAGACTGGTGTGACACAATAATGACATTATAGTCAAACACAAACATGTGCTGGGACCATGTATTTTCTGACACAGTGAAAAAACATGCTGATGCCGGAATGCATATGCTTTGGTTCACACCAATCGGCTACTAAGTCAAAACCACTGACAGGTCAAGTGAATAACATTGATTATGTTGTTATACTGGTGTCTGTCAAGTGGTGAAACATACAGTTTACGCTGCAAATCAGGTCTTGAATTGATGTTCAGTATTGGAAGAGGGAAGAATAGGCTGGTGTAAGGATCTTACACAATATTTTTTTTGTTTAGACGACAGGATCAGAGCACATCAAAACTGTGGGGTGTTCCCAGTATGCTGTGGTCAGTACTTATCAAAAGTGGTCCAAGGAAGGGCAACTGGTGAACTGGCAACAGGTTCATGGGAACCTAAGTTACAATGATGAACACTGGGATCAGAGGGTAGTCCATATGCTGTTTTCCCACAGAAGAGCTTCTGTAGCACAAATTGGTGAAAAAATAATGCTGGCTCTGGTCAAGATGTCAGAACAAACAGAGCATCACAGTTTGCTGCACATGGGGGTGTGAGAGTGTCTATGCCAGGGGTATCCAACAAGAAGTCTGGTCACTTCAAGCCTTCACTAGTCGAGGTCCAGACTGATTTTATTTTATTACTTTTTACATATACTGTTTTACATATTATGTTGGTCCATTTTATAGTCATAAAAAGGTTTTGATAAAAAACATCTCCCTGTCCACTACAAGATAGTTTCTGAGGAATTAATTCATTCTTACTGATGTGGACATATTCTCAAAAAAGTCTAATAAATTTGTATTCTCAGTAAAACTGTGGTATAACAGAGAAAGCCTGATGTCATTGCTTAAAATAAATAATCAGAACATAATTGTGGGCATTTTTTTCCTGTTTTTTTCAAAGAGGATGGTTTATTTTGTAATGACATTTAATTTGAGAATTGTACACTGTGTGGCTTAGGCTGTAATATTTCATCATTTCAATTAATTGAATAGCCTAATTAATAAATGAGGTTTGAACAGGCTGAAACATAAATTAAATTTATAAATATTTTTATCTTACTGCCTAAACAAGAGAGTCTGTGGGCGTCCTTTATGCTTTTGTAGAGATGTAATTTAACATTTTTCAGGCATCATCGCAGAACAGGTTTGGTGGCCTTTCTGCGTTTGTTGTAGGGTGAATCAAAACATGACTGTGTGTCTGCTCGTCTCTAAACACTACTGATTTTTTAACACGCCACCTGTTTCTCTCACTCGCTGTGGTGCCATTTGTGTTTAACTTTCACAGGCAGCAGAAGCTGCTACTGTAGCTCTACTAATGTGCTGCTAATACTACACTGTCTGTGTAGATAAGACCTTAGATACTGAGGGGTTGACGTCTCATTCTGGTGTGAGGTCTGATTTCCCTTTGCTATAATATGAATTTTAACAGTTACCTCTGCTACTGTCAAAACTCGGGACCCTCTTGATCTGCTTTCAGTCTGGATATGGACCATTTGGGGACCTCTGGTCTATGCTGACCCCTGTCTACCAAACTGCCTAAAATGGACCCATAAGCTTCAGGTGGAAGAATGGAAGAATGTGTCCTGGTCTGATGAATCATGTAAAAGATGTATTTTACATGATTCATCAGACCAGGACACATTCTTCCATTCTTCCACCTTTGATATGCAACCTTACATAAACATTGTTGCAAACCAAGTACACCCATTCTTGGCAATGTCATTCCCTGATGACAATGACCTCTCTCAACAGAATATGGCTAAAAATTTCACAGTGGAAATATTGTTCAGGAATGGTTGAGGAACACGGTTGAGGTGAAGGTGTTGAGTTAGCGTTCAGATTCTCCAGTTCAATCTGATTGAGCACCTGGGAGATGTGATGGAATGAACAAGTCAGTTCCATGAGGTCAGAGCTGTTTTTTTAGCACAAGGGGGACCTAAAAACTGTAGTTAAACTAAACATGTATATGTTGACACTTACTGTAGGTCATCTGTTTTTCACCTAAACTGGAATGTTTAGCCCCACAAGCTAATAGGCTCTAAATACCGTAGTATCCTTCAGTTCTATATATGCTGGTTATCTCTGAGGACTTTGTCTTTGGGGATTTTTGATTGGGGGAAATAATATAGAAAACAACAACAACAATAACCAACAGGCAGAACTGCAAATTATCAAAAGCTGTTATAAGGTGTGAACAGTGTAAGTGTTGTTTAGTTTTTCTTGGAGCAGCACAGCAGTAAAGGACACACAGCGGGAAAAGGAAAGTTTTGTTTTTTTAAGGTCTAACAGAACAATTACTGTATGACTCAAAATGTTTTAAGTAAAAGATTGAACAACATTTACTCCATAGTGCAATAAGAGAAGGAAATAATGTTTTAACTAATTTCCACAGGGATAATTATAGAGGTTATTACACAGCCATATTTGTGGCCAAACACATGGTGATTGATAATCATAGTCTTCCTCTTCACCTCTCTCTTTCACTTCCTCTGTTTGGTTTCTTTGGTAAATCCACTCTATCCTTTTATTCACCCCCTCTATCTTCTACATCACTCTCTATGTTGCCTGGTGATTAAGCGGTAGATTAACTTCCAGTCCTCATTAATAATAGACAAATAGAAAAAGCCCTGGTTGTTCCACTTCCTGTCTGCAGCACTAATAGAGCCCTTAACGTTCACATTAACATACCTCTTGTTTACTTGGGAATATGGACGGACATGTCAGGAACATAGATAAGTGGAAAGACGAGAGACATAAATGCATCATGTATCTACTGTAATGCATGTAAACTTATTATGCCTATAAATTGAATAGTACATTATGCAGACACCTGTGCATTACACACATGAGGGATTATATGTAATTGGTGATATCTCATTCAAAACCCATTCGCATTAGCCTCTTCTGGGACAAAGCCTTTTCACAAGAGTTGGACAGGGTTGTGGTTTGGGCACTGTGCAGCTAGTCAAATTCTAAAGCAACTCTTTATTAATCTGATTTTGTGCAGGACAGGCTCTTCCCAAGAGCTGCTGCTGTATGGCAGGACTCTAAGACCATACTCTAAGCAACAGGTTGCAAGGTCAAACACAGCAGCAGCAGCAGCCAGAACACTGTATGCCCTGCTGATGTTCCCTTCAGTGACACACCCTACCTGTTAATTGCTGCACATGAGCTCCAGTAAAATGTAAATGTGCAAACACTCATGAACACACACACAAGAAAAAAGCTATTACTTTTACGCCCTTAATAATGTTTCTTCATCAAATGCGCTCAGAATTATTCAGGAACCAAGCTCTTCTACAATGAGTACAAGCTTAATAACAATGGGGAACTGAAGATTTGTTGAAAAAAAAAAGGCTCTCACACATGCACACACACAGAGAAAATACTGAGCTAAGGCCTTATGGGATGACATTTGTGGTAATTCATTTAGAATCCATTTTAACACATTGTGCAGGCCTAAGTGCCAATCTTCTTTTTTGGTGGGTTTCCATGATTTTATGTCCCATATAAAACGATGCAGTTTGCTCCACAATGGCCTATTTAAGTTACATTACAGCCAAATATTCCCCAGTAAAGAAAATTAAGCCGTGATACTGTGAGATCATCTCGGTTAGTTATCATCTCCCCACCGAGATATGTCGCTTTGACACCCCGCAGAGAACTGAATGATTCTCTTGGACGAGAGATAATAGTCTTATACAGTGTGTCGCTCTCCTGAGATCTTTCTGTCTCTTTTCTTCTTTATACAAACCTGGTACTAACAATTAAGTTATATGTTTTGTGTTGTATAATACACAAAATAAAGGATAAATAAAGGATAATTAGAAAAGAATTGACAGTTGACACACAAAAAAACATTATGAATATGAGCAGTACAGTGACATTTATCAGGTTTGTCAAAGACTGAAAACACTCATCGCTAAAATGTAAAATATGATTAGTTTAGGTTTTGCATTGTTAAATCCCATTTTATTATTCAAAGAAATTATATTTAAATACAACACAGACATGAAGTGGCAATATAAATATACACAATTCTTTCTGAGTTTAAAAGATAAAATGTTAAAGAATCACATCAGTTACGTTTTAGCCCATTAACCTCAAATTGTATTGTAAACCATACATTACTGCCAACTGTTTTCTATAGCTTAGCATCAGCTTTTTAATAGATTTCCAGCATGAGATTGATATCAGAGCTTTCCTAAAAGCACTTGAATATAAAAAAAAATGTTCTGAGATCAGTTCTCTCAGCTCCATTATGAAGACAGGATAATGAAGCACTGACTGCAAAATGAATCTAGCTAAATATTCACAGGAATGGATTGACTTGTCCAGCAACTGTTAAAGCTTGTACGAAGAATGATTTGCATTTAATTTGACCACATGGAACATTGGTGAATATCACAAAACTCATACGTGATTTTAATAGTGTTTGAAAAGTGAAATAGTGCCTACATGTGCTCTCTCCTCACTCACTTACACACGCACACAGTACCCTGCCCCCTCTGACCTTGTAGGCTCTCTGCTTGCCTTTAAAGTGCACTGTAGCGCCCAGCAGTCTGTCTGTACTGGAGCTAATTGGCTTCGGCTCAGTGTTCACTGTTAACGTCTCATTACTCATTCCGCTTAGAATAACTTCCACAACTTTGCTTGTATTCAGGGGTCATTAAAAGTCAAGCAAGCCTTTAATTATGAACCCAGATCGTTCAGTAAGTAAAGTCCATTCTGCTGCTTTGGAAGTATCCTTATACAGCGCTTTACAAAATCACTCATGATCTATAAGCATAGTGATTGTAGCACATGCTGCAAACGCTCAAACATTGCTGCAAAAATGAAGATGATCAAAGAAAAACGACACTAATGACAATAACTAATGTGACATGAATGGATATTTAATCATTATATGATTGGCTGCTCTCAGCTCTATTGTCTAAATATGTGAATATACTGTATGTGTCTAAATTATAAATAACTCAACATTGTAGGTGCAGTATAATATAAAGAGATTAATTCCTGAGGGGTTTTGAATGTCTGCATATGAACAAGAATAATATTGCTAATGTTAGATATACTTTACAATATTGTACTGTATTTATTAATATTGTCATTGATTTTCTTTGCATCGCTGAAAACTGCAAGGGTATTGTGATACAGAACAGGCAGGTTTTGGTGCCAAAAGTGTGAACTAGACTCTTTGACTGACATTTCTGGAGCAAAAGCTTTGACTGGCTCAAGTAAGTGAAATGTACAATGTTATTAAACCTACTCTTCCTATCAGGATAAGTACAGGTTGTGTTTCTAGGATGGCAATTCAGTGAACTAAATGATGTTTTAAAACCTCCTATAGATAAAGTTGATACTTTAAAGACATATACAGTCAATAACTGTAGTACTTTCGATATTTCTCTATTCTTTTTTTTTTTTTTTTTTTTGACTCTTAACAACTTTTAAATATTTTATTTTATTTCATTATTCAACACCCAGGTAGAAACACACACACTCAGGCAGCACATAGACAGAAAAATCAGGTGCGTTATCTGGAAGTCATGGGAGGAATTAAAAATATAACTTACTTTACTCGTTTGCCTCCTTGGACATGTGTGATTGGCCTTCATTACATTACGGTCACATTATTTATTATGCTGAACCTGGGGGAAAATCTCATTATCATTGTCTTCAATAAAACAATTAAAGAAAAATCAACAAAATCTTAGGGTTCATCTGCATTCAGTTATAAAGACCTGTGCATTTATGATGGATGCAAACACGCGGCTTCTCTGAACATTGCATCACGCGCATTTTTCAAAATGATCATTTCTTAATAATTCACCCTGGCTAATGTACCAGATCTTCGATGAAATATGGGAATCTTTAGTGGTTGGTCTGCTGTGCTAATTGGTACAAGCGCCTCGGGCGAACTCACGTCTAACAAACGGAGGACAGCATCGTTCACAAGCCTGCGTCTGTCTTAATGTGGGAACGCTGTAAAAACAGAAACATGACAAATAAAAGCTAAATTGGAACAGATGGCGCCGCATGACCACCTTTATTTGTGCTATGAATATCATACATATGTGATGCGCGCTTGTAACAGTTAATCTAATATTATTAATAAAACGAAAAATAAACAGGAAAAAACGGGTTTTTAAAAGTGGTGATTTTACACCACGTCCCATTGCTTAAAATGCAGTGTATCCTAAGTGACTGATAATGTGAGTGGAGCAGCATTTCTTTTATTATCACTCATATTGAAATAAAGTAGATTTAACGCAACGTTTTCCTCATTGAGGAGAATGGGCGGACTTAAAAGCATCATTATTACTATCTCCAATTTATTAAAGATGTGTGTTAATTGCAATGCACAGTAAATCTTCGCTACAGATGAACAGAAGACTCCCATTCAATAAAAGAGTGCAGCATTAAGTAAGGATTAAAACTGGGACATGCAGGAAGACTGCGCACCATATTGTAGCCTACATATGCCTTTAAATCCACAATAAATTAATATGAGCACTAGTGGGTTGTTACAGGAGCCTGGCACATGGCTGGCTAGTGTGTTATTGTGCTATAGCCTACCATTTTATACCGTTCCTCACTTTTAAATAAACATGTTAGGCCTGTTTAAACAACCTGAAAGACGGGAATAAAATAGCAAAATATATACTTTTAGTTGGTTAACAAAGATAATATTTTGAAGACGAACAAAGTTTTT
Source organism: Helostoma temminkii (assembly GCA_900302695.1). Lineage (NCBI taxonomy): Eukaryota > Metazoa > Chordata > Actinopteri > Anabantiformes > Helostomatidae > Helostoma > Helostoma temminkii. The sequence goes on from OMLM01001168.1 coordinate 13,728, forward strand.
AATTATTATTATTATAATAAAAAAAGTTGCTTGTGATTCTGGTTTTATCTGGTGTGTTATTTTAAGAAAAGGAGGAGATGTATTTCACTGTGGCAACCACTCACCCGGGGCGTGTTTCATTTATTGACAAATTTAATGTTAAATGTCTCAAGCTCACTTAGTGTTGTAGCTCTTAATTTATTATGTTTTGATCGCTCTCTCTCTCTCTTTCTCTCCCCCCCCTCTCTCTCCATCTTTCTCTGTGGTTTGACCCTCCGAGGTCACACAAGCAATTCTTTTTTTTTAACGCATGATTAATTTCTCAGTAGGACGACCGGCTAATGCATTATGAAAAAAAAGTTAAATGTATTCCAAAGGGGCTCATAGCTCTATTGTATTACAATAAGCGTTTTCCTGCTTCACATGGTTTAGTCATGCTCCGCTTTTGTTAACTTGTCACTGTTCTCTGAGAGGGGAGGAGGGGGCTGCATAATTCTGCTCTTTAAAAATGCGTTCAGTATTACAGCTTGACAACACGGTGAATTTGCCAGTCACGACCTTAGGTTTGTTTTTCGATGTATGTGGAGTAAATATTTAAAAACCTATATTGAAGCTCAAGGTTGAACTTACTAACATTTACATGTAACTCCTGCTGCTTTTTAAAGGAACAGTATAAACTCAAAACTAATGAAATATTAAAGAAAGAAATTTTAGATATTTATTTATTTTTTCTTGTTTGATTATTGGCTCGTAAAGCTGCACTACCTGACTTTACATCGTCTCAATAGACTCTTTCCTCTCACCCC
>OMLM01001168.1:15774-41161 GCA_900302695.1 Helostoma temminkii
GCCTGCGTGAATGCTGGCTCAGCCATTATTTTCTTTCTTCTGCCGCTACGGTCAAGCTTTTTTTTTTTTTTTTTCGCTCCGCTGCCAGTAGTCACAGTTTAGACAAACTCATTTGTAACATTATGCTTCTGTCTTAAATTCTAATTTGGGTCCGCTGTGTTGTGATTGTAGTGTAGCAGTTTCACCCTTTCAGACTTCAGGGGGTCACTTGGTGTGTGTTCAGTCTGACCTAGTGCGTAGCCTACGTCCGTCTGGCCGCTGGTTTGACTTTTCAGCGTTTGAGTGGCAGCGAGTGACTCCAGCTACGAGAGGGAGGAATACTGTGAGAGCAGAGGCGCGCGCCTGTGTCCTGAATGGTGGGCTGAGCTCGCGCCACACGCCAATCAAACTCAAGGCAGGTGTATGGTCGAGAGAGAGAGAGAGAGAGCGAGAGAGAGCGAGAGAGAGTGAGAGAGAGAGAGAGATTACAGCGGCGCGTGGTGCCGCTGAAAAGCGAATAAAGCCGGCGCGAGCGCCGCAGTTTACTCACATCTCACGAGCAGGCTCACTTGACACTTGGAGAAAACACTAGTACCGGTTCCATGTGTAGCGCGGATAGTCTGTAATCTAGTTAAATCAGTTCGTTGACGTGGTAAAATGAGTTTCTTAAATGTTACATGTAGGTTCAGTTTCTCGCGTGACGGAGATATTTTTTGACGCGTTTTGGGATTATTCTCCGGTAGCACAGGTGAGGAGTTCACGACCATTTCATCCGTAAAGCTGACTGAAAGGTTGGTAAAATGTGTCTGCTTAGAGAAACTGTGGGTTTTCTGTTCACCAGCACTGGGTCAGAAAACAGACTTGCTCAAAACTTTACAGTAGAGAAGATGAATAACATACTGCTGCATTTGTTACAATTACTGAAGGGTTGGTTACTATTATTATTGTTGTTGTTGTTGTTGTTTAATTTTGTGTTACTAAACAGTGTAGTTTGCTTTTAGTTTTCATACTATTCCATGGCTCAAAGTTAATATGATGCCGGATCCACTGACAAGTTCACTGCTTTATTTAAGGCCTGCTCTGTTACTTTGTCAAACATTTACTTTAAAATGAAATTAACAAACATGTATTTAAACTATTAGTTCAACATATTGTATAATTTCTTTGCTAAATCACTGGTTTAATTTGTTGTTTAGCTCGCACAGTTAGAAGTCCATATTGCGCAGTGATAATGTCTTTGACGTTCTTCTACAGCGACACTTTTTCGTTTTCTATACTGGTGTCAGTTTAAACGTCTTGTTATTCCCATGTGTTATTATAATAGACCTGATTTTATATTTAAATAATGGCACACAAATGTATTAGCAATTTATCTGCTAAAAGTACATTTTATGAAATAGTTTGGAAACACTGGGCTGGTTATTGTTTTTGTTCTTAAGACATCATCACTGTGATGCATAAAAACGGATTCAGCCTGATGGCTTTCGGGAAAATAAAGTTTGTAAAAATCTAATTTTCGAAAATTCCCATGTCACTAAAATGCTGTGCTTTGCATTATATATACAAACTCTTACAGTAACCTATAATGTAAAATAATATAGCAGGATGTTGTCCTGCATGAATATTTGCAGTTATATATGCTGAAAAAACTCGTGATAAAGCAATAAAAATACATCTAATTAAATTTGCAGAAGAAAACTTTAGAATAATACAATACTAAACAATAGCAGCAAAATGTCAGTCTTCAGAGTTTATCATAGAAAAATAAAGTTGTTATAACAGTTTTGTAAAATTTTAGTTGATCATTGCAAAAAAAAGAATCCTATACATTTTCAAGCTGCAGTCAATTACAGTTTTTAGGTCACATATTCCCTAGTTATGTATACATATTATGTAAGTCACAAAAACATAAAAGCATTAATTCGTGCCTGTTTTGAGGATACTGAGGATATTTCAATAAACATTCTACTTTCATACTTTTGATGAAAAAGATTTTAGTCAGTTTAAGTCTGACATACATTGATCATTGACAGAAAAGCTTGGAAAACACACACGGGCAAACAAATTTAATACGTAAGCTGTATTCTAAACGGGATCATTTTTAGAAATTTAATTTACTGGAATTTAAGATTTTGTATTTTGAAAAATGTGGGGTAAATAAAAGTAAAACTAAAGTATAAACTAAGTACCTCACTTTACACTTTTTCAATATTTAAACAATTATTTAAAATTTCTCTGCTTTTATTTATGGTTCAGATAGCAATTGCATTTTGGAGGCCAACTTTGATCTATATTTTAAAATATATATATTTTTAAACATACATTGAAATTCATTAACTGAAATTCAATAATTTTAAATTAAATTAAAAAAACACTGTAGAGCTTGTCTTCAGATTAATTCAAATACATTTAATGTATTTAAAGCACTTTATTCACATTATTAACAGGTACATACATGCATGTAAAAGAATAATTATTTCAATGATCGCTTATTTCAAGTTATTTGTAATTGAGAGAGAAATTAATTAAAATTAGTGTAAACTTTTATGATAGCATCACATTCATTTTCTTTCTTTCTTTGTGTGTCTTTTTTCTAGTTTTCCTCGCAGCATGGACAAAGCCCATATTTCCAGCCCTAGTGACATCATAATGACGAGCTCAACGGGCCAGTACCAGCAGGAACCCCTGACTCCACCCAGACCCACCCACCTTCACTCCTCACCCTCTTCCATGTCCTCCCCTTCTCCCTCTTCCTCCTCCTCACCCCTCAAGCCTAACCAGGTTGGCCAGGTCATCCTGTATGGGGTTCCTATTGTATCACTGGTCATCGATAACAGAGAGAGACTGTGCCTGGCGCAGATTTCCAACACACTCCTCAAGAACTACAGTTATAATGAGATTCATAATCGGCGTGTGGCACTGGGCATTACATGTGTCCAGTGCACTCCCGTTCAGTTGGAGATCCTCCGTCGGGCCGGTGCCATGCCCATTTCATCACGCCGTTGTGGCATGATCACCAAGCGTGAAGCTGAGCGCCTGTGCAAGTCCTTCCTGGGAGAGAACTCACCACCAAAACTGCCGGACAACTTTGCGTTTGATGTGACACATGAATGCGCCTGGGGTTGCCGTGGTAACTTCATCCCTGCACGCTACAACAGCTCAAGGGCCAAATGCATCAAGTGCTCCTTCTGCAACATGTACTTCTCCCCAAATAAGTTTATTTTCCACTCCCACCGCACACCAGACGCCAAGTACACCCAGCCTGATGCTGCCAACTTCAACTCCTGGAGACGACACCTTAAACTCACTGACAAGCGCCCACCTGACGAGTTAGTTTTCGCCTGGGAAGATGTTAAAGCCATGTTCAACGGAGGCAGTCGCAAAAGAGCACTGCCATCTTCAGCACAGTGTACCTCCATGGGGCCTATGAAAACTCTCCCAGCTTCAGTGGTGCCTCACATGATGGGACCTGACCTGGGTGCTCAGAAAAGAGCCCGCTTCGAAGACGAAGATGATCTAGATGGAGATAGTCTCTCTCCTCGTAAGACGCCACGTAGCTACCCTGTCATTCCTGTCCCAAGCAAAGGCTTTGGCATGCTGCAGAAGTTCCCTCCCACTTCACTGTTTCCCTCGCCTTACCCTTTCCCAGCATTTGGACTCTGTCAGCAGAAAAAAGACGACAGTGATGTTTCAGCTGGGCAAAAAGGAGCAGGCTTGTCGGGCCTTTTATGGCCTGGTCGCAAAGACACTTTTTATCCTCCTTTTTGCATGTTTTGGCCACCAAGAGCAGCAGGAGGAATCCCTGTCCCCACCTATCTCCAGCCTCAGCCAAGCACCCTCTCCTCCCTGGCAGACAACCCCTCTCTCAGGCAGGCCTTTCTGGACCTCTCAGACCCCAGTGAGCCTGGAGCTGTAGCTGGCAGTGGCAATGGTGTAAGCACAACCATGGCCCCTAATAGTGGGACCACTACATCAAGGTCTGGGCTGTTTGACACAGAGGTCTCAGCAGTAATGCCTGATATTCGCCCTGTAGCGTCAGAGGGATGGCTAAAGCTCCTGGACGCTCCAACCCTACAAACCAGAAAGCAGAGCTACGGCTCCGCATTCCGCCCAGTCATCAAAGATGCAGAGAGCATCGCCAAACTCCACAGCAATGGAGGAGTCACTGGGGCAGGAGACGAGGACTTTGGGGTCATTGTTGCCAGATCAGAGCGCCACCAGCGGCTTTCACCGACCAGCAGCTGTAGTTATGGAAGTGAAAGCGGAGGCGATGGAGAAGCAGAGGGTGGGGAGAGTGAAGAAGAGGGGGAGGTGGATGTGGAATCATCAAAGCAGGAGGATGAAGAGGAGCAGGGGAGTTTCACAGGCAGACTGCCACAGACTCAACCTAACCTGTACCTCCCTGCTCTGAGTGACAATGCCGGAGATGAGAGAGGAAAAGAAAGAGGAAGCGGTGCTGTGTATCCTAACACCTCCCCTCATTCCTCCTCGGACCCAATCCAGCAGGAGTCCCCCAGCATTCCTGCCTCCCCTACTGCAAGTTTGCCTCTCTCCAGCTCCACCCCACCCCACCGAGAAGAACCAGCTTACAAAAACGTAAATATCCCCTCAGGCCACTTTGGCTAATTATTATTTAAATGGTGCTGCCATCAGGCATTGATGTGATCTGCATAAGCAGATTGATAGGCTGGTTTCTCCCTGTAGAAATTGAAAGGGTCATCCCACTCTGATCCCAGCTAATAGGCCCAGGCGTGGATTGTTTAATGGCCACGGTGTGTTTGTTCTGCCTCTGTCATCCCAGCCTGTTAGGGCAACTCTAATCTTTAACCTGTCGACTTTCACATTAATCAGGGCTCTGAGCGAGAGGAGAAGGAAGAAATGACAGAGTTATGATGAACATTTTAAACTAGAAAAAGTTCAATCAACAATTCAGTAAAATACTGCAAATCTCTGATTTCAGAGATGAGGGATGGGAAATGTGATTCGGCCACAATCTTGCAGTTTATGTCATTACAAATTATATAAAAAAATACAATTTTAAAGTTAAAGTCACACAATTATTACTGTGCCATTTAGAAGTAATAATTGATCTATACAACTGATGTATAAAATTCTAACTGACTACATGTGATTTCCAGCTTCACAAAAACAGAGACGAAGGACTACCTGCATATGCAACCAAAGACACCTCCAGCATTTCTGGTGAGCAGACATTTTTATCTACTGACTTCAAACCTTGTGGTTTGTTTTTTTTCTAATACACAGTTTTAAAAGTCTTGCATCTTTCACCCTACAGTTGTTTTACAATGTCTTGGTTTCATCAAACGTTTGAACAGGTTTTTAGACTGTTTCATCAAATAGCATTACACAATCTATTTCAGTAAACTGTTACACGCTATCTGTTTCATCAGACACCCGAATCAGTTGTAATATAGCAACTTTGTTTCATTTATTGTCTGAGTGAGTGGTTTTATAGTGTGTCTGTGTCCCTACAAGCTCATATTGTTGTGACGTTTCATTTGCTCCTCTCATCTCCCACTCTGACCCTTTCGCTGAACAAAATGTCCTCTGTGTGTTTTGTGGTGACTTGCTCATAAACACACATGGCCGACACACACACACAGGAGGCACACAACATGAGCACACTTAGTTATCTCCATGTCTCTGGATAACCAGCTCAACCAATGGGCCTTACTGAGTCTTTCCTCCTGTCTTTCTCTCTCATTTTCTCTCAGACGAAAACAAAGAGCAGAATAGTTTCTTTCCACCAGAGAGTGAGACGTCAGCACCGGATTACTGGAGGGAAAGCTCAGGTACAAATGCTCACTTATGTTTTTCTTTTTATAAGGGCTTGCAGAGCAGCTGCAGTCAGATGGAATACAACAAATAAATGGTGAGGTATAGACAGCAAGATGTAAAAAATTGCAAGTATTCGTGAAAGTATAATTGATAGGGTGGCATGGTTAATTTAATTTCTGCATTTAATTTAACTCATTACATTAGAAAATAAAATAAAATAAAAACATGTCTCAGGTGCTTTTAGAGGTAAAGTTTGACTGTAATTGTAAAAGTTAGAACTAAAGTCTGACACACACATTGTTTTTATCAAATTTATATCCTATACCTATCAAAACTACAGTTGGGCAATGTTGTAATCCAGCACACATGGTGGAAGTGCTTGCATGCTGTGTAAAACTCTCACACAAACACGATAATTAAAAAATATATGACACAAATGAGTGAATACTTAAAGCAGTGAGGAAAAGCGCCTCAGTTTTCAGTTTCATCCGCTTCAATCTGCACCTCCCCTCATCGAGACAGTGAGTTAAGGGATTCATATAAATACACAGAGATGAAACAGCAGTGGAAAGCTGCTTCTGCCGCCGCACTGCCACGGCTGCTCTCTTTAGCAGCAATGTCGCCAGGGCTGTTACTCTTGGGGGGGCCGTTATAGTTCAACAAGAAAACATCAGCTCGGAGATAAGCAGCCACGCTGGCAATCTCCATCCTAGACCCATATCGCCGCCGACATAATTGCCTTTTTTTCCCCATCCTCAGCGCAAAAACCCTTTCCCGTTTGAAAAAGATCACAGCTTATTGCCTTTTTATATCTGTCAGGAAGACATTAAAAGTGCTTTATGACATCTGTGCCAACATTTATACCTACCCCCCCACCACTCCCTCAACCCCTACACACACACCGTAATGATCCCTGCGCATAATGTATAATGTATTTCGAAAAATTACACGAAACAAATTAAATGAGACCACCTTTCCCCTGATTGCCAAACGTCTCCCTGGGCGGTGGGAAGCTCTACGTGATTAGAAGACCTGATTCCTCAGAGTCCCACCAACCCCCCTCCACTGTCTTTAAACTCTCCCTCTGTTTCTAGGGAGAAAAAATAATCTAATTTTCCATTTATGTAATGCAAACCGCCTTGGCTTTGACTATTCACGGTTAATTGACTGTCAAACGAGGTTGTTATCCTCGGGCACTGTCTGCAAATTTGCTTGTCAAATGAGACAGAGAGAGGAGAGGAAAGGAGAGAGGAGATGAGGAGAGAGAGGAGAGCTCTCTCTTTGCTCTAAATGAGAGAGAGAGAGAGAGAAGCAAAGGGAGGCTTAAGGAGCCAGGATATGAAATGACTGGAGGAGAATATACATATCGAGGGTGCTGGATCGCTTCATTTAAGGCATTCAATGCCTCATTGTCACAATTCAGATGTTAGCACAAACACGTGTGCGAAACAATATAGACACTTATAAACGGGTAAATTCTGAAAACAGCTTGTGATTGAGATGCTTGTTTAAAAAAAAAAGAGGAAGATTGAAGATGGTGAAGTTTTAAAGCAACAAGTAGCATCCAGTAACAAAGCTTAAAATGAGCTATGCATAATATGAATTACTGTTTAACTATGACACTGTTCTACATTAATTTGGCATTGTTTTCTTCTCATGCTATTTTCATATCCAATAATATTTGTCAGAACATTTCACCTGACAATAACATTGTAGTGCAACAGTTGAGAGCACAGTGGCCTCCAAATTTGCCTTTTTTGAGCCAAATTAGTGGAATGGCCATTTAAACTTTCAGCACTACACAATATGTCATTTCTGAAAGCTACAAATACAGTTACTGCAATTCCAGTTCATATATATATATATGTGTGTGTGTGTGTGAATTTTTTTACACAAAGCAATATAATTAGTGCAAGAGACAAAATATGTCAGGGAACTCAACAATGATCGCCATTCAAAAACTGTTACTGCAATCTCACACTGACACTCAGAGGTCAAAAAGGAAATTACAGTGCTCCACAAGACTGACAGAGGATAAGAGCATGACAGCATTACATTGGGTTTACACTGTTAATGTGAAAATCCATGGAGGATGCATACCGAGAAAACAGGCCATTTACTCGTGATAATATTTTAGCAGTAAAGAATGGAATAGAATTACAGCTCTTGGTCTAAATGTTATAGGTAAAAGATTATCTCTGTCTCTGATGTTTTCAGGTGATCAAAGCCAAGGAGCTGCCTCTCCTGTGCCACTGAAGAAGGATGTTGAGAACATGGAGAAAGGTAATTTTCATTTGAGTAACACAGGTTTAGGTGCATACAGCTCTGTTAACTCAGCCCATTTCACCTAATGTTGATTAAAGGACTCATAGGATATGCCATTCTAAGAGTGGGATTGCTACATTTTCTAACAATGTCATCCTTCTCTCTCTTTTATTATCTTCCCTGTGTGTTTCATTTTTGCCCCTGCAGAGGAGCTCCAGAAGGTTCTGCTGGAACAGATCGACTTTAGGAGAAGACTGGAGCAAGAGTTTCATGCTCTGAAGGGCACCTCACCATTTCCTGTCTTCCGTAAGTCTTTTTTTTTTCCCTACCTTGCATCTCTTTGACCTGTTCTGAAGGGCAAGCAGTCTTTCTCTGTATTTCTGTGTATGTTCCTCTTGTTCCTCTTTTTCCTTCTCTTCATTTTACCTGCCACTGTTTTTCTTTTATTTCCTTTATCTTTCATCAGCTCTATTTAAGTTGATCAGTTGCTCAAGTAATAATGCTGCTCAGACTAATCATAGATTATTACACTCATGTCAGATAATTTTCAAGATCAGATGAAACGAGAGCTCGCCTACAGAGAGGAGATGGTCCAGCAGTTACAGATGGTAAGATTACTTCTCATATAATCTGTGCTGAATGCTGATGGAAAAATAAATATCATCGCTGCGCTTTTACATGATAAAACATCCCTTCATGTTTATATGAATTTTAAAAAGCTGTGATTGCTTTGAAACCAGTCTCAGTAATGATTTTGAGAAGTATTATAATTAAGACTAATTATAAACCTTCTCATTACAATATAGACATTTAATGAGGACAGGAAGAGAAGAAACAGATGCAGAAATTGAACGTTAATAAAAGTCAGTCAACACTATAACGGTTAACACTACAGTAAATTGTAGACATCATTTTGAAGTCTGAAGCCATGTCTTAAAGACAAAACAGAAATTAAATGAACTAAACTGGACACTTGTATTGCTTATTTGTCCATCAAAAGACAGAACCAATCATCTAGTTTGTCTTTCATGGGTGAGAAGTTCCTCTGCAGTCATCTGACTGTTTCCGTCCACATCAATCACTGGAGCAGCTGGCAGACAGGCTGACAGACTGTGTTTGTCTTTGCTTTCTGACATATGCAACAACTGAGCACGCTTGTGCGCGCGTGATAACAAACAGTGCGCACACACAAGAGCATGCTGCATTCATGTAACCATAAAGGCAGACAACTGCACAGGCATCCAGTCTCATTTATAAGCATGTAGATGAACACACTGATGTGCACATGCACACATAAAACAATCAAAATTGACAAATGTGCCAAGAATGAGCAGATGGATCTGTCTGAGAGTAATGACACATTAATTTCCCACAGACATTCAAATGAACAACAAAATTTTAGGTTTATGTTCATGTAACGTTTAGAGTTTTGGCTGAAAAACATTTTTAATGCTATACCTCTGGTCCAGACTTTGAGTTAAGTGCTATAATTGTGTCATATATTTTAATAATTGTGAAATATTTTTCTGGTTTAATGATTTATTTTCAAAAATAGGTAAAGTGTTTCTGAAACATTTTTTTTTTTTAGATAAAAACTAAAGTGAGTCTGCATGGCAACTATAAATTATCGCAGTGTTTACAAGGACAGATTTATTTTTTACATAAATTATAAATTTTATAACTAAAAATTTGTACAGCTCATAAATGTATATGTTCAATTATTTTATGTTTAGGATTAAACTAATCTTGTCTCTAACTTTTGTTTCTTTCAGATTCCCTACGCAAACATCATTAGAAAAGAAAAGATTAGTTCACATCTTAACAAATAGCTGAAAGGTAACTTTCTTTTGATTCATTCAGTAATTGAGATTTTCATCAGTAATTTTTATCTTTAAAATCAGACTGTATTTGACATTTGACCATTTACAGAATGACCACAGATAAACTTTCAGCTCTTATTTAACTGATTTACTTGTACTTTAATTTTTGCTGTTTAACTTAACATTTAATTATCCTTGTAATGCAAACAGTCAACTGATAAAGTATTTCAGTATCACATACTCATCAGTCTTTGAAAAACACTAAACCAAAACATCACACTAATGCTTGGTTTTATATTTTTTTTTGTTTCCACAGGCCAAGTAAATAAAATCCTAAAATCCCACATAACAAGAGGAAGCTCCCTGGATTTCTGTGAATGTCCTAAGAATTAAACAAAAGAGTCACAAGAAAACTGAGAGAAATACAGAAACACAGACAGGTGGAATATGGAACTATATAGAACATACACATGCATCTTTTTTTTTGCACTTAAACTCTATAATGAACTCATCTAAACCAGTCATACTGCCGAGTGAGGCAGCAAGCTGGTAAAAGTTAATCTCTGTTTTCTTGGCAAAAGTCATTTCCAAATCTGACTAAAGTGAAAAACACAAACAGGTAAAATCGGATGAAACTGAATGAGTCCTGTTCTTTCCTCATTGCTGTGCTGGCAGTCAGCTTTACCAAAGCAGGACCAAAGCAACCACAGCCTTCTTTGTTCTTTGTGAACTTTTGTAGAGCTGATGAAGACTACCAAGAAAGGAATTGCAGACTTCAAAAACATTGAAGCACAAGACACAACATTGTTGGCCCAATTGTACATAACCCATCTGTGGATGATGATGGACTTTACACAACATTAATGCTATTGTTGTTGTTTTTATAGTATCACCAAAAAATCTAAAGAATCATACTTTATCCCAAAGGGTCCAGTTGTGTTTAATAACTAAAGCAAACTTCCATGTGAACACAAATCATCATCACCACCAGGTCAGTTGTCAATGAACAGATAAGATGCTGGTGGAGACTTGACAAACAGGCTTCATCTGTTACATGTCTTAACTTGAAGATGCCAGATGAAGAACAAAATAAAGGGAAGAGGAATCAGAGCACAGATAATATCTGTGTTTTGATTTTTAAACCTAGTCTGATTTGATTAGAAAGGTATTAATACACAATTATATCACAAAAATGGATCTCACTTTATGCAAACTGCACACTAGTTGACAGTTTGTACTTCGACTATTTTAGAGTGATTTCTGAATATAAAATACCTACAGTATTATGTTTACTGCATATGTTCCTGATTATATTTTCTCCTTACATATCTACCAGTAACCAGCACCAGGTTACCGTCAAACATCCTGTGTGTCATTCACAGTATATAGTTCAGAAACAGTTCTACATTTAATCACTGCACATATCAAATGGAGCATCAGCTTACAAGCCTTCCAGTCAGAGGTAAAGGTAATATTGCCACCATCAGCAGCACAATCTGCCTTTAAAACGTGTTTGATGTGTTGCCAGGTGATGAATGGACATTTCAAGACTAATTATGTTTATTTGTTTTCTCTGGTGTCTGGGTCACAAGAAGAGACTGAAGTTTGTCAGTGTTGTATATTTACATGTAAATTGTTTTTCTCAATTGTATATAGATCATATGTCAGAATACTAAACCTCACAGTCTATATACATGTGTTTTTTGGTTTATTTATTTGAGTATAGACTGGATTATGAAAATATAATTTATTACAGTGTTAAAGGAAAAAGAAAGAGACATGATGATCATGATGGTGCAGTATAAATATGAAAGAATAAAAATGAGAATCCACCCACATTGTTTATAGAATGAAATGAGTGAATGGATAAAGTTGTCATTTACTGAGAAAATGTTATCAGTATAAACTGTCAATGAAGATGTATTTAAATATGTTCTTGTAGTTTCTCTTCTACTTATGTGTAAATTAAAAGTCTATACAATAGCCAGAATTTGTTTTCTTGATTTGTTGTTTACGGAAATTAAATAGCCTCTTAGCCAGGGTTATGAAATGTTTATTCTGAATTCTGACATGCTGTAGCTTACAGTGCTGAGACTCTTTTATACTTAAATCTTCAAGTGTATAGCCAGAGCAGAGCCTTTGATTTTTAACAACCATTTATTTAAAAACTTTAGCTACTTTAAGTACTTCAGGTTTAAGTCAAAACACAAAACGTTTCAAAATTACAGTAATGAATAGGTCAAATATGCCTAAAAAGTATTATAGTTTAGGGTTATACCAACTTCCCCTCTTCTATCTCACTTTTAAGGGACAGACTGTAAAATTATGTTGCACGACTTCCGCCGCCTGTTTACGGCAGCTGCGTCTCTAGGAGTGGTGAAGAAGAAGAAGTTGCCAGCATGGCGTTTACTCTGTACTCTCTCATCCAGACCGCTATCCTGTGCACTAATGCAATCGCTGTGTTGCACGAAGAGCGTTTTCTTAGCAAGGGTAAGTTTTGTACCATACTACATTTAACGTATTTCAAAGAAATTACGGTAAATAGCATTAAAACAGCTAGCTAGATGTGCAACACATAGGTAACAGTGGTGGCTGCCCACTATGCTGAACAAACTGCTTTGTTTATACTTGTAGAAAGAAACTGAAGGTATGTTTATTGGTCCTGTTCTATGGAATAAGCAGATTTTCTCCAAACTTGTTGCTGCTTAAAAGAAAATAAAACGGGGCTGGATGTAAAGGGGTTAAAACTGAATCCAGCCGGTTACTACAACCTTTTTCTCCTCTGATCAGTTTCTACCTCCTGTCTGTTTTCTTCTTTTTGTTTATTCCTATTCCCACGTCCTTCTTACACCTTTGGCGTGTTTCTCTCTGCCATCAGTCGGCTGTGGTGTTGACCAGGGAGTTGGAGGTTTTGGGGACGATCCAGGAGTCAAAGCTCAGATCCTGAATCTCATCCGCTCAGTCCGGACTGTGATGAGAGGTTGGTTAGTTAATACAATCATCTAATAGCAATATTACGTGAATATGAATTTTGTTACAATTTTGTGCCTATAAATACTAACATGGAAGTTTCACTTCTCATATTAAAACTATTTTATTTATTTAAATATTTAAATTTTTTCCTACAGTTCCTTTAATAATAGTGAATTCAGCCTGTATCGTCCTCCTGTTGTTGTTTGGTTAACACTGAGGCCCAGTGTACAGACAGAGGACGGTGCCTGCTGAGGACTACACACCACCATCACAGACACACCATGAATTGTCATTTAGAGTCTGTGCGTCATCAGCAGCATTGAAAATGTGGGAAAACAGAAGCAAACACCAAAGTCATCTTCTGTATTAAAGCAAAAGTGGATTTTTCTGATCAAATACTTGACTTGTGTTGGGTCCTGACCTCCCTGTCAGTGTGACACCGAGAGGACAAAGGTGTGGTTTTGTCGGGAAGACGTTGAAAAGAATCATGATGATTTGTGTTTTAGCTGACTGGACAAAGCTGTCACCTTTGATTTCCAGATGTGGCAAAATATTTTCAGCAGTTTCACTCCCCATGTTTCATATTTTATATTTATATTTTGTATTTTAACATCTTTAAATGGGACTGCATTGTTACAGACACTAAACTTCATTTATTGTTGACTGACTTGTGACAGTGAAAGAATGTTTTGTAAAGCTTAACATGAACAAACTTGTAGAAATATCTACCTGATTAAATGTCTTGTATTTTATTTCATCTGAAAGGTTTTGGTTAAATGTATGTAAAGCAGCATTCCCTAACAACTCAGAACAAAGTGCGTTAGTTGCAATGTTAATGTGAAATAAACCTTGTATTCAATTTAACCAAATTCTCTTTATTCCTACGGTGTGGCAGGAGAGGACTGGTGAAAACATAAGAGTTTCAGCTGTTCCCTAAACCTTTTGAGAAACAAATAAAGGGAAACATTTGATTTCATATTATTTGTTGAATTCCTGTGACCTGCAGGTGTATGGATAAAAAATTTCCAAACAAATCACAAAGTTCCAGTGTCACATATCATTTATTATCACCTTTGCAAGTAGTCTTTCATTCAAAACTCACAGGATCACTTGTATTAATAAAAAGATGCTTTTACATTGCGAAAGGGAGACATTTAACATCAGTACATCTACTTACACTTGAGTAAAACCTGAAAAAGTGATAGTACTTATCCTTCTGTAAGTGGGTTACTGCAGTATCATTTCCACTATGTAAATGTCGACATACTTTACAGTGTCCTTCAGCGCCATGTTTGTCTGATGCTTAATCTCCATATGCTGTGAATTATCATCATTTCCTCCCGTGCTAAGCTCCACAAACATTTTTACTAACACTAGTTTTGATCCACGTTGGGGGAGTGAGCGAGAAAGGCGATCTGCTGGAATTAGAAGCATATGTTTATCAGGGTGATTTGCACAGTAAAGCCACTTTGATCTGTGATTAGTCAGAGTTTAGCTGTGGGTTCACAGTATAATCTGTAAGCGATAACAGGCAACTGAACATGAATATGTATCTGCACTTCACAGGTCAGGATGTCTGCTGTTTGAGTCGCTGGTCTCTCAATGATAAATCAGCATTACTCAACTCAAGAGTAGCTGGAATGCAGTGTCCCTCCACCTGCTCATTAGTAAAATTTGAAATGTTTAAATGAAAAAATTGTATATTTTTCATGTCAAACCAAAAGTATAGAAATGGGACAAAGACAAGGCCTTAGTAAAATGGTCTGCATTTTAATTCTGAGATCATGGAATCACAGGTTTGTTTCTAACAATGGGAAGGACCAGTGAAAGCACCAGGATGGACACACATAGAAGTTACCATGATTTTGGGAAAAGTTTCATTAATATTATAAATAACTGTTGTAGCGTTTTGTTTTTTTTAAAGAATATTTACATAGCTGATCATTAGAAACCCTTTTTGACATGTATCTTGTCATGAAAAACATGGTCATTCTTATGTGTGTCCAAACTTTTAACTGGTAGTCAATATAACAAACAAAACCTTAAAGCTAGTTTTAAAAGAAGAGAATTAAAGAAAGTGATTGATTTTGATTTTGATATTTTGTCTGGACATAGAAATTCACATTCAGTCTGACATTAGTACAACTACAATTTAATGTTTTTCACAGTTATGAGCTGCACAATATTTATTCAAAAACAAGAAACTGAAAAACAACACTAGGACCAATGTTATTCACTGGATGTATGTGAAAAGAGGATTTGTTGTGCTGTCTGGCTCTGTGCAGAGAAAAGGCTTTTATCGTTCTGATAATGCCTCCAACCATATTAAATCTATCTCAATGCCCTAAAAACACCCTAATGTGATACATCTGTTGGTTGTTAGTGGGATGGGGCACATATGTTTTTTTTTTCTAATGAGTGATTAAGTGTTTAAGGATAACCCTCTTATCTGAACATATAAACTGGAAAACAAAAATAAAATAATAACAACAATAATAAAGAAATGAGCGAGAGAGATAGTAAAAAGAGATAATGTTAAAAATGTTTTAAAAAACGTAATTCAAAACAAAAAAAATACAGAACTTAAGCGAGCAGGTCAGACGTAGTTGTTGCTTTTGGGCTACAGGGGGCAGTAGGGCTCATGTGGAAGAAAAAAACAAGCTCACTTTAATCAGAAGAAGAAGAAACGTCGACGGGAAGCAGGAGGGAGAGCTGTTGTTGCTAAAGGTTAGATGATATACTGCTGTTTCTTCTACATATGACAACTTTTTTCAGTTATTGTGCTGTTTATACAGTAAACCCAGATACATTTTTACATCAGAGCTGATTTCGATTTATGTGCATAAATGATTTTTTTTATCTTTTACCATTCAGGTCTTTTACCATTAAGCTGCAGGTCAGCAGTTATGAAAATAATGAAGCCATAACTCACTAACCTGCAGTGTTGTAAGGTCGGCTGAAAAGTAAATGCTACACTAATGTCACTTTTAGAGGGGACGTGCAATTAAACACTGCAGGTGTGTTACAGTGAGACACTAGAAGTTCGCTAATAAAAATGTTGAAATGTAATTAATAACATTTACAGTAGCTATGTGACCACATCCCATCTAGGTGGTCCTGGCCCATGCTAAGACGACTGCTAGCTGAATAGCTTGGATTAATGGGGCACTTAAATGGAGTGTAGTCATTATTGTGGTTGCACCAGTACCAGCACAATATTTAGCACACATAGATATTCAGATTCAGAGAAACAATATGAATAAATACAGTAATAATCATGAATAACATATTAACAACAACAACAGCAATAAGAATTTTTAAAAGTATCACAAACTACAATGAAATGACTAGAATTTGTCAGGAGTCTGTGTTATGAATGAGAATTATGAAACTTGTTTCATTTCTATTTGCCTTGGACACATACCCAACTTGGCTCCCTCACAGTTTCCTGTTATTACTTCATCCTAATACGAATAATAGAAAAATAGCCCACAGTGTGTGTGGATGTGTGTTTAAGCTATTTTGCAGGGGTATTAAGAGAATTAATTGTACTCCCAAATTGATAACTACATGACAGAAATCCAAGCATGTCTAAATAATAGAGGATCATACAGTAAAAAAAAATCGTATTCTAGGCAGGAAGCCATTAATGCCTGGGACAAACAGGTTAATAATCCTGATCTGGGTTTGAACAACACAGTAATCTGATACATTTTGCCACTGCTAAAGTGAATTATGATTATGAACATGTAATCTCTAAAATAATAAATTATTATGAACGAATAAGCTTTTCAAAACTGAGTAAAGCTCAATTTAAAGTGGACTGGTCATATTTAGTGGTTTAGAAAATTATAATCAGAGACTGCAGTCCAAGCAGCTCTATTCTAGCAGCAGACATGGTGACTGCAAGTTGCTGAAAACATCCTGTACTGAGTGCTTTATGGTTGTATCTAACCGGGTCATCCAAGTAAGAAACCTTCAGCTTAAATATGATAGATGTCTTAATTATGAATCTCTTTTTTAATGATGAGAAAATTAGCTTGACTAGACCAGTTTTACCTTCAATCAGCATGTCCATATTGGATCAGATCAACCTATCTTTACTAACAGGCTATCTGCCTCAGGCCTTGAAGGTTGCTGTAGTTAAACCCTTACTTTAAAAAAAAAACCCTCTTGACTGGAGATTGGATTTTAGCCAATTACAACAGAGATCCAATCTGTTCTTTAGCTCTAAAATCCTTGAAACTGTAGTTGCTAAGAAATCATGTGACACCTGCTCAGGAGTAACCTGTATGAAGATTTCCAGTTGGGATTCAGAGTACATCACAGTAGAGAAACAGCTCCGGTGAAATGATCTTTTATTACATTCAAACAATAGATTTCTCTATATACTTATCTTGTTAGATATCAGTGCTGCTCTCGACACTATAGATCACAGCATTTTATTACACAGGCTGGAACATGTCGTTGGGATTAAGGATCAGCCCTATTTTGGTTTAAATCATATCTATCGCATAGATTCTAATTTGTTCATGTTAGCGATGAGTCTTCTGTGCGCACAAGAGCTAGTTATGGAGCTCCACAGGGTTGTGCCAGTGTCAGAAAGCTTGGTCTCAGAAGCAGGTCATGGGTCCTTCAAAAGGAAAATGACCCAAAACACACAGGTAAAAACACCCAAGAATGGCTAAGAACAAAACATTGGACTATTCTGAAGTGGCCTTCTAAATCCTATTGCTAACGTGCCTTGAAGTGACTTGTTGTGACTTGGTGCTATATTAATAAACTGAATGGGATTGAACATGCTAAACTTTATGCCTCCATGTCAATCATGTTGTCCTCTTCTGCAGGTCTCCAGCATGGCGGGCAGGCGAGCTCTGAAGGCTGTGCTCATCGACCTGAGCGGAACATTACATATAGAAGACACAGCTGTGCCAGGGGCGCAGGATGCCCTTAACAGGTAGAAAACAGTTCCTAAGAGTTGAAAGTTTGTGTGAATGAAAATCATCAAGCAACGTTATGGTATAATTAGTTGTTATAGATTGATATGAATTCTAAAGCTTTTGTGTTTTGTTACTGTCAGACTACGCCAGGCATCTGTAGCTGTGAAGTTTGTGACCAACACAACAAAGGAGAGTAAGAGGATCTTACTAGAACGACTGCAACGTCTCAACTTTGACCTGCAGGTAAAACTTCCAAAACCATGTTTTATTTAGTGCAGGTAATTCAGGTGTAGCTTTAAAGAAACTTAATATAAGAGCAAATTGGTGCACTTCTGTATTTCCCCAAAAGGTAATTGTTATGCTGTTTTTTTTTTATTTTGGAAATAAACTCCACTCTGCAGGAAAAAGAGATCTTCACTTCTCTGAGTGCAGCAAGGAGTCTCCTGGAGCAGAAACAACATAGGCCGCTACTTCTGGTGGAGGACAGTGCACTGGAGGACTTCACTGGTACTGGCTTGTTAGTGCTTGTGTGAGAGACAGACACCATTAACTTGCCAAAATAGTTTTAAAAGACCAGATTACCAGAAGAGTTAAAGCAGTTAGACCCTTAGTATTCAGTTTCCTATGATAATAAAACACAGCTGCTTTTTGTACATGATACACAAATCACCACATTACAATAAAAATTGATAAACTAAGCATTCCTTTATGTCCTTCCATCTACAGGTATTGATACATCAGAACCAAACGCTGTCGTCATTGGACTTGCTCCTGATCACTTCAACTATCAAACATTAAACAAGGCTTTCAGGTGGTAAACTGAAAACATTATTTATTGATTCACAGTATTGTTATGTATGTGATAAATGTATGCTTTGAGAAAACACACAGACAGAAAATAAATAAAAAAAATCAGGCCTACACAGGTGCCACCACATTAGGTTAACAAACCCAGCCAGGAAGGGAAATGGGAGAGATTAACCATATAATTTCTGGTAGAAACTGATACAGGCTATTAATTATGTACATTGTTCTGCAGGATGGTTCTGGACGGAGCTCCTCTCATCGCCATCCATAAGGCTCGGTACTATAAACGGAAGGATGGTTTGGCCCTGGGCCCTGGGCCCTTTGTAACGGGACTTGAGTACGCCACAGACTGTAAAGCTACAGTAGTGGGAAAGCCTGAAAAGACTTTTTTCACACAGGTTAGGAATGTTTATCTATTTCCAGCCTTTCTATTGAAATAGGAAATTTCTATACTATTGTAATTTGTACATTGTTACTTGAAATGCCATTTTTTGCATGATATGCTTTTATATTATTTTCTGACCAGCAGCAATGTCTAGTTTAGCAAGTCATATTTCTGTATGTTTTTTAAGGTATTGTCTGGATTGGATTAAACATTGATTAACACACCAACTGACACAGTTGTTTATTTTCTACAAATAGGCTCTGTCTGATTTAGGATGTAGCCCCAGTGAAGCCATTATGATAGGAGATGTAAGTATTTTATCAATGGTGATTAATTAATACCAAGTTAATTATATAAGCTGTCAACATTAAGCAGAAACTTGTGATTGAACTTCTGCCCCAAGTACACTAAAACTTGCTCAGTTAGGTGTGAACAAGGTTGCTGTAACATCTGTGCCCTTTTTTAAATATCGGTCTGTGACAATCTTATGTCTGTGCTGTTTTCCAACAGGATGCAAGGGATGATGTGGGTGGTGCTCAGAATGCAGGAATGTTGGGTATTTTAGTCAGAACTGGTAAGAAAAAAATGTAATTAAATAATGTCACGTAGCATCCACTATCTTTCCTGCACAGCTGCTGTTTTTCATGGTACTTTGCCTTGGATGTGATGTTATTAGCTACACACTAAACAAACAACTATGATTATTTATGAGTTTTTTTTCATCTTCTTGTCATCTCTCAGGTAAATACAGAGAAGGAGATGAGAAAAAAATCAACCCTCCACCTCACTTGACATGTGAAAGCTTCCCAGAAGCTGTGGAACACATCTTGAAAAACCTGCTATAAGATACAAGTAACAGTAATTGTACAGTTTCATTTTCTTATTGACTTACAAGAAAACACTCAAACAACCAGTATCCCTGTTGTAAACTAGTGTTGTTTAAAAGTGAACAGAAGTTACTTATTTACATCCTAAACATGTTAATAAAAATAATTATCCTATAGTTGTTTGACTGACTATCCCAAATTCACAATAATGATATTTGAAGTGTAAGATATTTCAAAGTTTTTAGTTGGTCCTTTCTCTCCAAAAAATGTATGTATTTCAGAAACAGCAACCATAAAATAGTGTTGCTATATCACAATGTTTAAAATATATTCAGCTGGTGACCATTATTATGAAACTTTTATTATGCTTATGATCATTGCACAGATAAATAAAATTAAAAGACAGTATATAAAATAACAGCATTGGCTCACATTTTTCAGGTAAAAGTTTGTAATTGAGCTATTTATCATGTCTTTTATCGTGTTACTACTCACTAAGTGTAACAGCAGTTGTTTCAGAGTTACTGTAATAGTATTATAATAGTATATAGTATCCTCATGTTAAAATGCCTGTTTGTCAGACAGACTCGTACTCTTCCTCCCAGGCTGTGTATCTGTCCATCAAGTTTCGGGCTGAGGGTTTGGTGTGTGCAATGACTTCCAGGAAATCAGCTGTTGTCACAGTTTCCAGCTGGATGGCAGGCATGTCAGTGTCGCCTGTTAAGAATAATCACATGTAGGGCTCATTTAGGGACACTGAACAGATCACTTGTATGTCATGGGGTCGAATGTGTTACATGACTACAGGTTTCTGTATCTGTGTGTGCCTATTTGTTCTCCTACCCTTCTGATGTGACTCAAGTGCATCAAAGATCTTGCGGACTGGTCTCATGGCAGCCTCCTTACACACCAGTCTTATATCAGAGCCAGAGTAACCCTCCATTTCCTGAAACATGCACAAAAGATCGGTCACAAGCACTATTCAAACTTTGAATGTATATTCACACCTTTGTCTTAGGTAGATAGATAGGCAATACATTTTATTTCCAGAAAGGTCAGTTAATATAAAGCAACTGACAAGGAAACAGACAAATGATTAAATACTTACAGTACCTCAGAAAACTTACACACCTTTGCTAGAGTTTCATAGTCTAACGCAGTTTGTAGATCCACTCCTCCTGTGGAACTGAGAGGAGGCAGCCAATGTGAGATCATGGCTTTGCGAGCTTGAGAGGAGGGAAGACTCACTAGAATCCTCTTCTCCAACCTCCTCAGCATGGCGTGATCCAGTTCCCTGAGAAGAGTAGAATTTGTTGCAAATGTACAGCTAACTTTTAAACTTAAACTATAAATATTATTATCTTTTTTTTTTTACAATTTTGTAAAAATTAAGCTCTTGTTCTTGGATTAAAGAAAAGAAGACTAGTGTTGTTATACATTTCTTTTTTAAATATGTTACTGGTCGCTGCCAATAGAACTGAATTGGTTCAAACTGCAGATGTTAAGATAATAACATCTGATGTTTTAGAAATTTAGTAGCATTTGTGAGAAAGTGTACATGTATTTCTGTGTCTGCTCATCTCAATTTATAAATTTTATGTAAAAATTGTTATTACTTGCCTTTGTTACTATGTAAGATAAATGTAAAATAATTTTTTTCTGAGTTACCAAGGCAGGTTGGAGGCAGCCAGTACAAACACCAGGTCTTCTGATTTTGCCAGTCCGTCCATCTGAACCAGCAGCTCAGTTTTCATCCTGCGACTTCCCTCGTGCTCTCCTCTATAAACAGATATTAGTCTGCAGTTACATCAAATTTCTATTCATCTTGGCATCCCTAAGACTCCTCTAAAGCTCCTTGCAGTGACATGAGTGCACCACAGGATGCACATTTTTACCACACTCTGTGGCTCAGCTCACCCCATGCTGGTTCCTCTCTGACCCATCACTGACTCCAGCTCATCCAGGAAGATGGTGGATGGAGCATGGTACCTGGCCAGCTCAAACAAGACCTGCCAATATAAAAAAACTAAAAACAGTAAATATAGGAGAAATATATATCATGTTCACTTGGATCTTGTTCATGTGTCGAATGGCATCTTACCCTGACCAGTTTCTCAGAGTCTCCCCTCCACTTGCTGACAATGCTGGAGGCTGAGATGTTGAAGAAGGTTGTTTTGCACTCTGTAGCCACGGCCTTGGCCAACAAGGTCTTACCTGTCCCTGTTTGTGAAACAGGTAGTCAGAATTCCAAAATGTAGGACTTAGGAATAGTTTTTATAGTCTGACACTGATTAAGCACTAGAGGTGTTACCTGGGGGGCCGTAGAGCAGCAAACCTTTCCATGGAGACAGGATGCCTGTAAATAACTGCGGATACTGCGGAGCGAGATGGAGGGGAGGGAAGGAGAATGCAATAGGGAAATGAGTGTAACACGAGAATGAATAATAATGGAGACAGACGTTAGGGATGGTGAGTAAGTTGAGGGATGGTTTTATTCAATAAACCAGGACGACAGAATAGAAGATAGACACATCAGTCCTCATCCGTCTGTAAATGTCAAGAGGATGCAGACAACCTGATTTGTTGTCATCATATCCATGAGAAAGGTCTAGGTGATGATGACAGACTTGTGTGTATGTCTTTTGTGTGTGCATTTCTCTATACAGAGGCAAATTGTGTGAATGTGGCTATGTATATAAATTCTACATGGCATTTTGTGTGTGCGCTCCTGCCTATCTATCCATCTGTATATGTTACCATAATATCCCAGGTATAGATTTAATGTCAGCCTAACAGACTGACCTGACCCCACTGCCCTCCTTCTCTTTAAGCCCTTTAAAGAAGATGTATTCAGAATCGAAGATGGGCGACCGGTGCTGAAATACCAGCGTGTTCGGGCATTTGCCGTACCTTAATGGGATAGACGACGGCCTCTTTGACTAATCGCTTGGCGTCCTCCAGGCCGATAATGTCCTCCCACCGCACATTGGGGCTGTGTAAATAGATGTCCTTTTGGGGTGATACACACACACACATACAAAGTGAGGGATGCATGTGGAAGATAGCTACAAATTGATGCACACACATCCTGGTGCAATTAGGCTTGTGTAAATAGGTGTCCTTTAGAATGAAACAACAGATAAGGGAAATAGATAGAACCTGGGCCTTCATTAATACAACTGATCAATTCATTCACACAGCAGCTCTTCACTGCTCTGTATTGGACACACTGAAGATTTTTACATTATATTCTGTGCTAAGCTAAGACAAAGCCCTCTCTTCTACATGTTTATTATACACTTATGCATGTAATTTGTTTAGATGTGTGCATTGTACCCTGCTGATGATTGAAGCCAGTTCTCTCATCTCTCCACTCATTCCAGAAAAGCCACTGAGGGGCTTCAGCAGCCGATCCTGCAAAATAATACAATACAATGTTTTCAGTGTTATTATTAGTTATACCTTTATTATTACTCTATATAATTTTGCATGAATGCTTCAAAATACTATTTGTGTATGTTTTACAGAACATATTAACTGCATTTTAGGGATCTTTATGTCCTCAGTGATGCTAAGAGGTTCCAGTATAATTACCATGTGATCCGAGTCAATTGTCCCTTTACCATCAGTTAGTTGGCCCTAAGACAGACAACAGATTTTTACACGTTTGCTGTAGGTTTATGTTACTGTTTTTGTCTAAAACAAAGAACATAGAGGTAAATATGGATTACACAAAAATTGTTTTGTCAGTGATTCCAGCAGCAAAAATAACAACCAGGAACTTCCTTAGTACCTTCCTGTTCATGGATGGTTCCCCAGCTGGTCCATATCTGATGGAGGAAACGTTGAGTCCAAACTCTGATGACTCTGGAGGAACAGATGAGCCATTCTCCTGGAAAATGAATAGCAGTAATCATGATGTCACAGTAATTACTATTGTAAACTATATTGATCTTGGTTGTTCTCCGTTTAACACAGTACATTAATATGAGCACTGTTGACTGTTCTCTTGGCGGCAACTGTTCCAGACTGTGGGCTCTGGGATGGACTGATTTTGGGAAGAGGTTTAACAGCTGAACAAGGACTCCTGAGGGACAATGAGACGTGTATCAGTGGAAGAGGAGAGTAATCCTTCATCACTGGTTAATTGATATCATAGCACACCAAACTTTATCCAACAACACTGGTAAATTAGACTAATACTAGTCAAATCAGTCATTAGAAGGTTGTTTTTACACTGTGAGTAGGAGTATTACATGAATTACATGAAGTAGAAAGATTGTTGAGACTCACCTTTTTACTCCACAGCTTTTTACGTGCCTGCCTTCCCCTTGACAGCAAAAGAAAAAAAAAAGAAATACAGAAAATAGTGATTACCACCGAGATTTCTGTCACGCTCCCAGTAATTTAGCTGAAAATGTATCCCACTGAGATATGATGTCAGCGTTACTCATACCTGTTTCTGCTGTTCTTCTGATGAGTTTCGGATATTTCTGGAACTTGACATAGTGATAACTTTCATACTCCATCAACATCATCTCCAAATCGATGTTGTCACAAACCTCAAACTTCTTCACACCTCCATTTGTTTCCTGGTCCAAGGCCACAGCTGCTGCCATGTAGCTGGTAAGCAGACACACGTGCACAGACATCATATAGGTAAAACAATAACATAACCAAGGAGTCTCAAAAAGATTTATTTGTAATGTGGTCTGTTGATGAAATGTATCTGTATTTATACTGGACTTATACTGACCCTTGTCCCAGCAGGTGGTGGTAGATGAGGATGATGAGGCTCTTCTTCCTCATCTCGGTCCTCAACTCATCCTGCCGGAAAACAACACATAGTACATTCAACACTGATCAGCAGTAGTTTGAACACAACTGCTGAGCTGGGATCAGTACAAATCGGTCAATTATTCAATAATCAATCACAAAAAAGATTAATCATCTACTATTTTATTAAAGGAAGAATCCTTTCAGTCATTTACCAAGAGAAAACGAGACTTACGTGCTGTTTCAAGCATCTTAAATGTGAGGATACATTTAAAGACATCACCGTTGGTTGTGTGAAATTATAGCAGACATCACTAGTTTAAGCAAATAATTGCTCACAATAATAACCTGCAAATGAATCAATAATAAAAAGAACTGCAAGTTACAACCTCAGTTTGGTAATTACATGTATGGTACAACCAGTGCTTTTATTGTAGCCTTAGGTGGAAAACACATGTACAATGATGATCATTTTTATATATAATATGTCTTCTGAGTATATTCTCATGAATTCAACTGACCTCTGTCAATATTTGATTCAACACTAGGTCATTTTAGCTACTGTTCTCAGTAATTTTTAGAAAATCAAGAAAAAAGCCAGTTGTTGCGACATTTATTAATGTGTGGAAAAAATGTTATCAACATCCAAATGAGTGACTAGTTCATCAGGTCACATATGTCTCATCCTTCAAAGTCTGTGTTAATGAAAATATGATTTTTGCATGATTCAACTTGGACTCTACTGATGTTACAGTAGCGGTTAAATTATTAAACAACTGAAATAAACAGCGCTCACCAACTTCCCCCTCTCTACTT
>OMLM01001168.1:41245-53556 GCA_900302695.1 Helostoma temminkii
AAACCTCCTACTGGGTCTGATATTTTAATGAGGCTGCAGTCAGACGCGCGCTTTGACTCGTTTTAAGAGCTATGTAAACACTGTCACTATGGAGGAAGTTTGCATATATTAGGGGGATTTTTGCAGTGAGTTGGGATGGAAAGATATTAATATTGCCAGAAGGGGGAGACAAATTGTCACAAATGACAAGTGACCTCACTGGGTATCTAGGCAACCAGTGGACGCCAATGTTTGCGATTTTAGCCTGCTTAGCTAAACGGCTAACAGGTTCATGTTTAACTTAGCTTAAGTGTGGCAGTTTTTAAGTTACTGCACCATATGTGAAAACTATACTGGTAAAGATCTACATACCTGTTTTGATCATTACAACGTTACACTGACATATAGGACATTTAAGTTGCAGCAGAGTTAGCTACAGTGATGCTGCATGCTCCTCTCCAAGTAAGCTAACTAGTTATCATTGCTAGTTAACCTAGCTAAACGTTATTCTTACCAACAGTTACATTGTCTAGAAAAGAAGAAGAAGAAGAAGAAAAAAAAAACAACAACAACAACAACTCACCGCCTCCCGGGCTTGATGAGCCACTTTCATAGACTGATATGAAAGCTCCATCATGATTCTGACAAGTTAGCGAAACAGTGAGTTTGCCAGGTTTCTGTTTCTTAGTTCCTCCTAGTCTGTGTGTTGGCTTTTCCCCTGGGGGCTGCCGTAGTTACACACAACAGGCGCCTTTCACTCCGTGTGTGTGTGAATATAAACATAATAACTTCTACACAAAGGAATTAAACTCAAATTCAACGCTTACTCACTAAAATTACTGTCTGCTGAAAATTGACGTCTAGTTCATAGAGTAAATTAATTGCTGGCCTAATACAGTGCTGTAATCCTGAATAAGTCCACTAGAGAGCAGCAGTGAGTTGTCAAATTTCCTGCTACTAAAGCTATGTACTGTACTGTAATACAAGCCTAGCAGTTTCATTCCAGAGGACACCTGTTTTGCAGGCATAACTGACAAGTCAGTCACACTGGATTCTTACTTGAATGATTGTGAATCGTGTTGCAGCATGTGAGTGATGTATGTATCCATGTTGGTTGGCTGAGTGCACATGTATCTCTTATGTAATATTTTCTACTTACATCCCGATGTAGGTTTGTTCCTGAATGATGCATTTGCACAGGACCGACGTGTGGTGAGAGGACAAGAGTAAATAGTTACTGTATTATTTTATTAAAGTGCAGCTTCTGCCAGCATGTACTGGTATTTCAGCACAAGTTGTCTTACTCTTTTTTAGTGCCTTAAGAGAAGTCATGTTGCGAGCTCAGGTCAGTGTGCTATGCTGGCATTAAATCTATACCTGAGATATTATAATATAAAACATGTCGACAAGCATCATTGTCATCTTTATGAACACTCACATGAAACACACGTCTGTCAGTATCATCATCCAGACCTGTGGATATTATGGCAACAGATCAGTATGTCTACATCCTCTTGACATTTACACAGAGATGAGGACTGATGTGTCTATCTTCTGTTCTGCTGGCCAGGTTTATTGAATAATACCATCTGTTCACGCAGCACCCCTCCACCATCCCAAATTCCCTAACTTCATCTCTGTTCATTTATTAACTCTCCAGAGTGTAGGTCAATTTGGTGGTTTCATTCAGCTGCCGCTTACCTGCTAAAATTACCCTTTGTTTTTGCAGGACAGGTACATCTGGGATGAGCTGTGTACTGTGTATTATTAACTTGCAAGAAGTTTCTCTGATGAATAAGCCAAGCATCATTTACAGTAAAATGGTAACGTGTCAGTGACCCATAGCAGCATTCTAAATGCCAGTGGTGCTTTGACCCCAGTAAGGCTAAGTTCTTTAAAATGTATACTGAATAAATGTGTGTGTATAAACAATAATACTAGACTTACATCTTAATTTTTTTCAAAAACATTTATTTTTCCTGGCACTGTCAGTTTCCATCTTTACAGAAAATTGCACGTTAACAATTAAAGTATAGTCATTTTTCCATCCAACTTGCATATTTTGCCATCAATCTGAAGCTCCACTGCCACTGATGCTGCTGTACGTAAACTAATTTCAGTTTTGGGTAGCTCCAGTATACTTTTCGCCAAAAATAGGGCTGGTTTATCTAAAAGTGTAGAACCTGGAGATTCAGCAGCAGCCATTTGCTTGTGCAGTACAATTCCATGTACATACAAGATTTTATATTTTTCTACCCTGCTGGGCTAGTGCAAAGTTCCACATGAAGAATGGAGGCTGAGGACACTGTAGCCATATAGCTTGGTCAGAATCATTCAAGCTGATTTCTAGTTACAGTTTCAAGTATATTTAACCGTTTTCGAACAAAGTCAATCCGACCCATTAGATGATTAACTGATATAACACGACAGAGGTCTAAAGTACAGAACTACAATGAAAATAGCTTCCAAATTTCAGACACATTGGCTGGTGCCTAACCGTATGTACAGTAAGTGGTAAATATTATAGTTTTAACAGAAACGTCAAAAGGCTAAAAATAGAATTAGATTTTACCAACAAATTGAAAAATACATATTGAAAGTGTAATAAACCTGAAATGCTGGATTTGTGAGAAATGTGTTAAGAGAGCAATAGATTTGAAAAAGTAACTATAATCATTAAAACCCTGCAATATCTCTGCTGGTATGAATCTTAGGTTAGTTCATATTGGGGCAGGATGGGGCATATTATCACACATATTATCCAGGCAGGTTTCTTAAATATGCTTCTTTACGTTTTCAAAAAATATATAGTACAGTTATAAATGAAGAAATGATGTGCGTTGTCAAGAGGCTTGCTCTTTGGAGCAAACACTTCTTTACCCATATTTACTGAAAATCTACATGCATATAAATATGAAATTGAAATTTACTAAGAAAATAGTGACTTTGAATTTTAATAATTAGTTTACAAGCCATATTATTAATTGCATATTTATTTTGAAAGTAATTCCTTGGTCACCAAATGTGCAATAATGAACAACCAGTTAAAGTGTCAAACTTTACCATCTCTCTGTCTTTGTAAAGTTGCAGGTTACTGAAGATGTTAAACCGTTATTATTCTCTAAAGAATCTATGATTTGTTAACACTGGTTGGAAGGTCTTTGGGTTTAAATTCTTTAAGACAAATTTTCATGAAAATAAAAACCATTGTTAGATGTAGAGATGTAGGAAAGCTTAAATCTGGGAGCAGAATGATTCTTGTGTGGAGTAAGATGTTGAGGACTCCTGAGGTTCTTGGGTGTTTTTAGAGTTTGGGATGTATTGCAGCAGTTTGATGTCACAGGGTAAATGTCTAAGGATAACTAATACATTTCTAAATTGATCATGTTCTATTCAATAATTATATTCAACAATCCCCACACATTGCAAGACAGTGCTTTACAGAGAGAGATGTTTCTTAATTTCAAAACACTTGCTTGAGAAAATGGGGTTAGGGTTAGGATCTCCAGTAAAATGAGTATGTTGACATTTGGGGGAATGTCTTTTAAAACATATTGTGTACAGGCATTTTGGAATAAAGAAACATCTTCACCTAGCAGAGCAGCATGTCTGGCTGTGTTTGAAATCATTTTTGGAAAACAATAGAGGTCTATGGCACAAATTAACAAGCTAATTCAGGTTGCAGTCTGGCAGACTCATTGTTGTTTTAGTGTTTATATAAGATTGTTGAAAATACTATTAATTTACAAAATGACATGAATTAAGTTATTCTTCAAGCTGAGGAGAAGTTAAACATGTTTTTGTTTGTTTATGAGGGGCAAAAAAAATGAAAGAAGATGGATTAACTGTACTGAAGATATTTGGATTGTCTATAATTCCAGTTAAAAAGTATGAACTTGGACTTAATCTGGTACAGCTTCTTCCCTGCTAGATTTTAGTGGTCAGGGGTTAAAACGGCACGACAAAGCAAACTTTTGATGTTACTGTCCATGTACGAGCATCGGGGGGCCTTGATCGTACCTCAGAAAACTCCGGCGTCTGTGAGTAGTGTACCAGCCTCAAGCAGCAGACCCTTGACATAGACACGTACAGTGTAGAACATTGTGAGGAAATCCTGGGTGCTAAACAATGTGTCTGCTAGAGCAAATCCCAGTGTGGAGGGGATGAAACCTCTGCCATACTCCACCATCCATGTCCCGGCGCTCCACTGGACAGATGTGGCCTCACCTACACTGTGTATGATGGTATCACCTGTAGTAGGAAAAAAAAAAAAAAATGTAAAAACGGATGTAAGAAAAACAACAACAAAACACGCTACGTTTCTGTCAATTTTATTTATATATTTATTGCAAAGAATGAGGGCAAAAAACTCCTTTATATAACACTGTCACATTTCAAATGAATAAGTGTTAAGGTATTACCAGGATAGTATATTTCACTCTTGGTTGTTCCCTCCTTCCACTGTCTGAAGGTGCCAGAGATGATGGTGTCAGAAATCTCAGCCCAGTAGCGACCTTGCAGAATCAGACAGTATACATTTACTTAAAATCTATCACACTCGCCAAGAAAAATACTCCATGTATATGTGAGTTGAAAGAGTCAAACAGGTGTGCAGCCATTTTCCCTTCTACCATGATGACAACTCTCTATAAAGCAAAGTGTTTTATTTTCACCAGTCCTGTCTTGGAGCAGATGCCATGACAAAAACTTAACTCCCTTCTCCCTCACCTGAGTGCCCTCCTGTGTCCACTGCTGTACCAAACAACAGCAAGTACTCTGTCAGCGAAGCGTGGAGCAGACACATGGAGCCCATCCAGCCTCCAGCATTCACAAACACCCACTGCAGGTCTTCGTCTGGAAGGATGTGGCCAGGATACCTAATTCCATCACACTTTATTAGCAGTTTATTACAAATACACATTAAAAACACCCACACATTGACTTAATAAATATATACAACAGGTTACTAAAAGGCTGCCTCAGAAAGACTTTGACTTCTCCAACCTCCAACCACAATGCTAAATAATCTAATAGTTACCTCTTCCTGAGCTCCACGACCACTTTGGAGAAGGCCTGCTCATGGTCCTGTCCTGAGAACAAGACATTTGTGTTTTTAGTTCAAACTGTATTTATTTAAAGGTGCTTTTGCCAGATACACCTGAACAGCCAAAGACCACATAAGTAAACTCACCAGCGTACTGTTTGGCCAATTTAGCAATGTCGTCTTTATCGAAAACGTATTGCTTTGTGGCCATCCAGTGCCGCAGCAGCAGCACGACCAAGACGGCAACTGCGGCGAACACTAACAGTCTTAAAGTCGTTTTGACTATAGACATGGTTGAGACAAAACGTACACACACAGATACAAAGCAGCAGGTTTGACTACATGTGGACGCCGAGGCAGACAGGTCGCTACAAACACGCCATCGGCAGAGGAGGCGTGGAGTCCAAATCCCAGCTTCTTCCTGGTCAGGTGAGGGCGGGATGTCGTTGCTCAGCCAATCAGAAGCATAGCTTGTCGTAAAGGCAACGGCAACTTTTGGGTTGCCAGCATATTTGAAACCCCCCCTTAGCTATACTTTAAATATGTTGCATGCTTTTCTGAAATAAAGAAACATTTTAGACAACAATGATGCATTCAAGACTCTGTGTTAAGTATTAACATTTAATATCATTATCATTATTTTTTGATTGATTGACGCAGTCATTTATGTTGTTTTTAGAGATTGGTCGCTACGCTTTAATTTGACCCAAGGTGCATGTTCTTTTCGCTTGTCAAACAACAGGAAGTGGGACAAGGGTTGTTGTGGAAAAGGGACACTGCTAGCTAAAGCTAAAGTTTTTAGTGATTTGACACTAAACGAGGTGATTATTGTCAAACAACACTCACCAGCATGAGCGGGAAAGGAGAAGTCAACTTTGACCCCAAAGGTATGGAGTTGTATCAACGTGCCAACTCTTACGGGCTTATAAAAAGCCAATTTTATTATTTCTTTTAGGATCTCTGTAGTCTCGTGAAGAAGCAGAATTAAAATCTCTTTTAAAAAACGGCAGTGTTACCTGTGTTAACTAGTTATACTGCACTTTCTGCACGAATAGACAGTTGACAGCAAAGCACTAGCTAGTAGTGTTAAAATACACCACTGCCACTACTTCTACAAAGCAATTACACAGACTCGGCGTCTAGAATTACATTAACGTTAGAATTAACCCACGTCAAAAAAATAATTAAAACAAATAGTTTATCCGACTAAAATGATGCTTTGTGCATCCGAATTAACCGGTAGGTCTTAGCAAGTCACATAATGTCTTTATCTGTGTCGTCTGTTGAAGCAGAATAATCTTTTATATAATATATTTTTAAATGCAGTTCGGCCATGTTCATTTGTTTTGTTAAGAATAATAAATATTTTAAAGGGAGAGCCAACATGTCAGCACTCTCTCTCTCTTTGCTGACACAGTTGTTTTGCTGTATTGTAGACAGTGTGATGTTCAATCCCGTGACTTGATTTCCTGCTGCCTACTGCCCAAACCAACAGCCATTCCTGTTTTCCACAGTTGCAGCTATTTGTGCATGTGTTTCTGTATTTGATGTGTTGATTGTTGCATTATCAGATTAGTTGTAACCACGCTTGGCTGCAAGACATATCATCAATGTCCAGTAGTTGTTGCCAATGAAGAGTACACTTCCTGTGAACAGTTGAATAAATAGCCTTTGGTTAGATGCCACTGTTTGTCACAGTTTGGTGTTTTAGTCTTAGTATTTTATGACTTGTGTACATCTCAGAGCACCAGCACCTGCGCTACAACCCACTGCGGGACAGCTGGGTCCTGGTGTCAGCCCACCGCATGAAGAGACCCTGGGCAGGTCAGATTGAAAAACCTCCTGAAGAGCACATACCTAGATATGACCCCTGCAACCCACTCTGTCCCAAAAACAGGCGAGCAAATGGAGAGGTAAGAACACACAGATACATAGTTTCCATACTTGATCTCATAGCACTGTGTTTTCTGGTCCCAACTATAAATGTTGTTTGGACAACAAAATAAATGTTTGTTTTTTTGTTGTTGTTGTTTTTTCTTATTTCCAGGAAAATCCAGATTATGAAAGCACTTTTATCTTTGAAAATGACTTTCCTGCCCTTCAGCCAGATGCTCCAGATCCTGGTAAGTGACATTCCTGATGCTGTAAAAAGTCATAGCATAATTGTTCTGTGAAATATACTGTAAATACTATGCAGTTTTACCTTTTGTGTTGGTAGCAAGTTAGTTAAAATGCATCATAATGATTGTGTTTGTGTGGCATGGCCTAAGTTTAAAGCAATATTTGTCAGTTTTAGATGTATACAACATTTTTCTGGTTAGATTCTACTATATTTTATTTATTTTTCTGAGATAATCTCGTGGCACTGCACAATCAGGGCTGATGTGTTTCGACGGATTTGTGCTTGAAATTACAAGCAAATGTATTGTTGAAAGTGCATTTGTTTTCATGTCCTTCAGGTTCATATCAGCATCCATTGTTCAGGACTAAAGCTGCCCGGGGCGTCTGGTAAGATGAAAAGCTTCATGTCACATATACTGTGTTCATCATGTGTTTATTATTTTAATGTGCCAAATAGCTGAAGATAAGAGTTGACTCTATGCTTAATCTGGTGCTATAAACTATAAAAACAACATACAGTCTTTTATCTGAAACACGCAGTTCGTATAATGAGGTTAAACACAAAGTGTTTACGATGATACATTCAAATTTATTACTAATTATATCTGAACTGATGAGTGCAATCAGAACACTCATACTGAGTCAACTTTCATTTACTGCAATCATCATCGTAGTTACTTATTAGGTGAAGCTAATTTTGTTAATCAGTGCGCTGCATGCCACCTGTTTTCAGGACATCTCAAACTAAACAAAACAAATCACTGATACTCACAGTAAATAGTTTAGAATCCGTGTTTCTTCTGTGTCACCAGTAGATGGGGATGTTTTCTTAAATCTCCATTAGACTGAAGCCATAGTAGATGCTTGAGTGATGTTACAGTGACAGGACCCTATGCATTGTTAAAAAGGGATAATAGTGTTTGATGTGGTCATTCTTCCTATATGTTGATATGTTGAAATGTTTAAACCAGCTTTCTGATCCAAAGTCGTTACGTGTTAAATTTACTTGCTGTCAGAGTCCATAATATGAGAACTTAATGCTTTGTTAGTGTTCACTTGCAGTACATATACAATAGTGTGTTTTCTATCTACAGAGACTTATGTTTCACAAACCTCTGCAAATAAAGCTTTCTTTCATGTTAATCCTCACCTGCTGTGTCATGGATCAGTAAGATAAATTTTCATGGCTGTACAAGTATAAAACCTACTCACAATTCATATCATATTAAAACTATCTGGTGTTCAGTCTGCAGATAATGTTATTATCATTCTGAAGAACTGCTGTTCAGTGATACCTGAATGATTCTGACTGATAGTAACACAACAGCTGAATAACAGATTACATCAGAACAGTGTACTGCACATAGTGGTAGATAACTTGGGGTGCCAGCAGGTGTAGACACAGTGTGGTATTTTCTTTATACAGATTATTAAATGTCAGATTTTTTTTATTCTCAACTGTCTCTGCAGATTTGGCCTATGTGTGTTATATTGTGCGCTTGTATATACAGTATATTTGTTTACACACATTTAATGCTGTTGTTGTGTGTTTTAGGTCTACTTAGTCTGCACAGTCATGTGGCCATTTCAAAGAAAGAGGAATTTGGAAACTAACCAAAATCATGTTGCACTGAAGCAGCATTCAGTTGACCAATCAGAGGGAAAGCAAAATAGGAAATGTGATTGCGGTAATCTGGGTCGTGGGAGACAAAAGATAGATAGGGTGAGGGAGAAGGTGAGAAAATTCCTAATAACTTAACCCCTTATCCCTTCAAGGTCACACTTTCCCTCTCAGGTGAATGATTCTAAGTCCTTACATAAGATTTGATATAGAAAGAAGCTGATGTAACTGCCCTTTCGAACAAAGCTTCAGATATGATGTAGTTTGGTAAAATTTTTTGGGAAAATGTCAGTTTGTGCACTTTACATTACCCACAGTCATTTTTAGTCCCGAGAGTCTAGCAAGAATGTGATTCGCTGCACAACTGAATGAGTAAAAAGGAGCAGCTTTCATTACATATAAGCAAAAGTTACTTTCAGCAACACATTTGCTTGAGTTTGTCAGTTCTTCTGTTCCGGTTCTGTCAAGGAAATGTCTTTCAGCTGCCCTTAGAATTGCTTCCAACTTTATCTTCTGTTTTATTTATCCTCTTTGTCTAAATCTATATTTTTCTGGATCTTTCTTAATGAATTTTTTTCATCAGCTCTGATGTGTCCTGCTCTGTCGTCAAGGTTTGATTCAACACTGAAGAAAGGATGCAACACACATTTTTTTCAGTATATAAATGGATTAAAACGCCCCCTTATTTTATCTTTGGTTGATCAGTGTATTTGGTCTGTACTCTCGCACATATCATTTTAACCGATACATGGAAAGAGTTTTGACATAGGGGCCTGACTTATGACTTTATTGACTTTTATTACCTTTACCTTTTTTTTTTTTACCACATCGTTTAACCTTATTGATCATACAGTGGTTTTAGATTGGGTTTATGTTACATTGTTTTATACAGCTTTAGTGCACAAACATACACACTGGTGTGCTGGCACCTCCAATGATACTCATGAACAATTCATAAATGCGACCATACAGTTTTGCTCAGAGCATAAACACTAAAGTCATATTGAATTATTGATCACATACTAGATGCTCGGGCCCAAAGAAGAGCCTGTCTGTTGATCGATAGAA
Source organism: Helostoma temminkii (assembly GCA_900302695.1). Classification (NCBI taxonomy): domain Eukaryota; kingdom Metazoa; phylum Chordata; class Actinopteri; order Anabantiformes; family Helostomatidae; genus Helostoma; species Helostoma temminkii. Next base: position 51,079 of record OMLM01001168.1, read on the forward strand.
ATTATATTTTCCTGACAGCTGGTATCCCTGGGTAATATACGTAAGGCTGTGAAACATAGATATGGACACACACCAGAGACAAACAGGGCTTTGTTTGGTCTATTCAAGGACAGTCTGAGATTTTCCCCAAATTCACTCCTGTGTTGTCTTCTATGCTCTAGGTCATTGTTATGTTGAGCCTCATGCTCAGGGTCTGCGTGCTCGGTAGTATTCTTGAAGGGCTTCTTTGTATTTGGCTGCATTCATCTTTTCCACAGCTCAGACCAGTCTTCATGTGCATGCTGCTGAAAAAGCACCCACACAACATGATGCTGCCACCACTATTCTTCAGAGCAGGGATGGTATAAGCAGTAGTGAAGTACCTGGTGCTCACATAGGGCTTTTGTCCCAATGAAATGTCACATCTTTTACTCATAGTAGCTTCCGTATAGCAGCCATAAAGGCCTGATTGACGGAGTGTGCTGAGATGATTAGTTTTCTCGCATGTTCTCCCATCTCTACAGAGGACGTAAGCTCTGTTAGAGGGAATGTCCTTGAACACCTCTCTGACTAGCTTTTCGAGTGTGGTTACTCCTCCTATTCGTACAACAAAATCTAGGAAAGATCTTGGTGTTTTCAGTGATGCCGTTGAGCTTCTGGGAGCACTCAGTCTATGCCTCATCACAATTTCATCACTGATGTCTACAGAGTTCTTTATGTTTTTGTGCTGAAATGCAGCATGAATTGTGGGTCCTTTATATATTCAGTATGTCCAGTCAGTTGGGGTTGTATATGTCAGTCATATTTGAATCCAACAGGATCAATCGGAAATGATTTGAGTTCTAAAATCTAAATGAAATAACAATAATGAGGTATCACTGTGATTTATTAATACACCCATTACTAGCTAACACACATGCCGTGTTTTATTGTTTTTCTAATTCCTCAGTAAGGTAATGTGTTTTCATCCCTGGTCTGATGTCACCCTCCCGCTCATGAAAAAAGAAGAAGTTGTTAAGGTGATTGACAAGTGGGCAGACATTGTTGAAGAATTGGGTGCTACCTACCCTTGGGTTCAGGTATGGCTATACATGCACACACAGAGACATGCATAGATACATCCACATTCATTTGTAATCACCTTCACACATTACTGATTTAACATTTCCCAGGGCAGGATACCTATAAATTCTTGACAGGTAAACCTTTCACCCTGTAGTCCAGCATCACCGATCATTTGGTTTTCTGTTTTTTCAATGTTTCATTTTAATGTGTTTTGTATTGGATTGGATGAAACTTTAATGATGCCTCCGGGCAAACTTGCTAATTCAAACAGCAGCAACACAGAGAGAAGCCTATGGATAAAATAATGTCAAAGTTTATACATTTTCAATTAAATTCTTTCTATACCACACACTGAGAATATTATAGCTAAGGCATTTTAATGGATTGAGAGGTTACAAGCTGATCTACATCTTGTGTACATTTTTAGGTATATAAATAGATGGATGTTCACACTGAATGCAGGAGGAGTTATCAGGAGTTATCAAATAAAGACTCTTTATATGGATTCTCTTCTTTTTCTGTTCTTCTTTTAGTGGTTGTTATATTTTACCTAATTTTTGTCATCCGTACGGTCCTGCCACCATTCCTGATTTTTAATATTACACAAAGATAGCCAGAGTAAATACAAAGTACAGTTTTTAAATGATAATTTCAGACATCTGCAATCAAGCGTTAGCGACAACAGGCAATGAGTCCTTCACATTACTGTGAAGAAATTTGGCCCATTCTTCTTTGCAGAATAGTTTTATTCAGCCACACTAGAGGGTTTTCTAGCAAGACCAACTTGTTTAGGGTCATGTGAAATTATTGAATCATGAACACTGACATTAACTGAGGCAAGTGTTGTCTGTTCTTTTATGATCTCCTGGATAAGTCATCATTGTGCTCTTGGAGTAATTTTGGTAGGCCGGCCACTCCTGGGAAGGTTCATCACTGTTTTCTAAATTGGTGGATGTGGATAAAATCTCTCACCATGATTTGAGCCTTAGAGATGGCTTGGAACACTTTCCAGACTCATACATGTCAAATACTTTGTTTCTCATCTGTTATTGATCACGGCATGATGGGTTGCTTTTTGAGATCTTTTAGCGAGCTTCACTTTGTCAGACAGCTTCTATTTAAGTGTTTTCTTGATTCAATAAATAATCACGCCTTGGTGTGGCAAGTGAAGTTGAACTCAGCTTTCTAAAAAATATGATTAATCACATTTCATTCATGATTTAACAAGGGGGTGGCAATTACTTTTTTTTTTACGAAGGCAGGTTTGAACAGCTTTTTTCCCTTAATAAATTACATCATCATTTAAACTGCATTTACTCAGGCTGTTTGTGTAATACTAAAATTTGTTTGATGATCTGAATCATTTAAGTGTGACAAATATGCAAACAAAGAAAATTAATAATAATAATCATAATAAAATATAATTAAGGAAGT
>OMLM01001168.1:61933-88096 GCA_900302695.1 Helostoma temminkii
AAACAAGGAAAACTAAAAATCCAAAAGAACACACAGAACACAAAAGACACAGTCCTTTTAAAACAACAAGACTGAAAAGAGGATGTCCTCTGTTTAATATAAAAATATGCGCTAGTATCTATCTTAAAAGAAGTATTTTCTTAACTGCAGTCATGCTAGACTGTTGTTCATCTTATATGAAAACAAATAGCATTTGATAATATCACAACATTGGAACTCTCAGAAAACATTTTGGAAAATTGCAAAAATCGTTCTTTGGAACAACTGTAATTCTAATGCCTCTATTTCCGTGTTTGTCTGTAATGTCTCAGTTCTATCTTGAACTGGCAAAATACTGGTCTATCAAACAGATGAGATAAACATTTTTTACTGAAGAGTCAGAATCTTTCAACTAGAATGCACCTGAGATCCGATTTCTGACTTGGAAAGCTGGAACCTAAACGACCCTGACCACAGAATTCCAGATGGCTGCTTCAAACATCAACCACAGCGCTTCTGTCTTTTGTGTGTCTCATTAAACCAGACGCAGAGTGTTGTCTAACATCTGTCTGTGCACATGCTGCTATCGTGTTTGCATGTGCAAAATACCACATAATGTCTGGGTATAAACAGGTGTAGGCTAACATGACTATAACTGTTATTGTTATGGTTTTCCAAATTGGAGAATCGGAGCACAACAACTTAGGTGTCAAGTAATTCCCAGCTTTGACTTCCATGGTAAATGGAACTTACATTTCTTTCAATCTGCTGTCTGTGTAAACAGGCTATGATTTTTGTGACATACTAATCAGTGTTGTTAAGGTCGATGTGAGGTTCTTGTGTTTCCGACTGTCCACCCCAAAAATGCGTACATCTTTAAAAACCAATCCAAACTGACGAGCCGTGCTGCAAATTGTTGTTTATATTATGAAGCTTTAACACATAAGCATTTGCATTCCATCTGTGCTCAGACTAAAATGTTTGTTAATATGTCCATAAAATCTAAATCTAAACACCTCATATTTAATATTGTTGCCATCACCTCCCCTCTTAGGAGCGTGTGGTGGTGGAGAGTGCTGACTGGCTGGCAGTGGTTCCATATTGGGCGACATGGCCCTATCAGACACTGCTGTTGCCACGACGACATATCCTCAGAATCAATGACTTGACAGCAGAGGAGAGGGAGGGTGAGTGTTTGTGTTTATGTGTGTGTCTGAGGTTACTCTCAGCGAGTGACTGAGAGAGTGATAAGGCAATGTAGAATAGTCAAAGGTGACTCAGCGGCTCAGTGGGGAGCCTGCAGGGTTAGATCTCAGCTACAACTCTGTGTGTGTGTGTGTGTGTGTGTGTGTGTGTGTGCGTGTGTGCGTGTGTGCGCGTGCGTGTGTGTGTGCGCGTGCGTGTGTGTGTGATCTTTTGTGTCCATTCACAGCACATACTGTACAAGATTCCCAGAGGACGACACCTTTCATTTTAGACCTTGCATTAGTTTTCAGTACCATATAGATGTTTGTGGTGTTTAAATGTACTGCGTAATTATAAAAATATGGACCAGTGTTTAATGTTCATCATTAATCAACAATTTACGTGTTGTTATAGAGAGAAAATGTTTCTAGCATGATGAGTTTTAAATGAATAATTAATTATCTTACAACTACGGTGATGTGCTAAGACTGAAGGTTACCCTTCAAAGTCAAACACTACATCTGTAAATTAAGTAAGGGCTCATTTTAACGACCTGTGGTGACAGTTTAATCTGTTCAGCAGATCTTGCGTGTCGTGACAGTGTGAAGCCCAAGGCACATACTAAACACAGATAAGAGGCATCAGTAGATAGGTGTCTTCTAAGATGCAGCCTATTATTACATAATTACATTATTTGCTTTATTAGATTTTTTTTTTTTTATATGACTTAAATATTTTACCTACAATATGTTACACTGTTTGAACAATAGTTAAAATGCACAATGTACTTGGGTTGCTTTGAGTTAAGTGAAAAGATTTAATCAAGTAAAATATGTTTCTTATATGTTGTAAGCTTCTAAAGATTAGTTTGTTAATAATTGTGGTAGGTTGTTGATTGAGGATATTCTTCGATTTTAAATCCTTCCTTGTTTTATCTCTTGTTCTGTCCAAGGTTTTTAGTGCAAGAAACTGTCAGTATACAATATAACCACAGTATGCACTTTTTTTGTCAGTCTGCCTGAGTCATCATGTATTCGGTTGTCTTTTCATATTTCATTTCTCCTCAAGTTTCATCTTCTTTTCAATTTACAACTTTTCTAGTTGTACAAAGTTGTCAACCTTCAGTTAGTGTTTTACAGTTTTTGCTGTTACAAGCCTTCTCTTCAGCTCCCCCTCCTTATGTCATTCATTATTAACAATGCTCACCAAATCTTCTTTCATCCTTCCACTGACTGTCGGGTTGTTGTTCACTTTATCTTGTTCACTTTGTTTCTTTGTTTGCCAGGTCTGGCTGACATTATGAAGCGACTGCTGACCAAGTATGACAATCTGTTTGAAGTATCTTTCCCCTACTCCATGGGCTGGCATGGTAAGACACTATGTAGGAGTGCAGGAGGATTAAAACAAATGGGTTTTGGTATAATGGTGGTAAAGTGTTTGCAGTGTGGCCGAAGAAGCCAGAAGCAGAATGAGGAAAAGTTTACAGATAATTTTTGTCAAAGTAAGTACATGACAGTCAACAGTGTACTGCTACACTGAGGCTGTTCAGATGTCAGGCCATCTATACGCTAATACACTTAGACAATTTAATATGCGAATGAGCACTGTTGACAGGTCTGAAAGCAGTTTGCTCATCTGTGACTGTAATCTGTGAAAGTCAGTAATAAACTATGTGAAGCTGAGCCTTTTCACCGACAGTGAGGATTTTAGCAGACTCCTAAATAGGAAGAGATAAAGACGAAGAGATGCATTAAAATGCTGTCACACCTCACCTGAGCCTTTTGTGACAACCCAACATCTCACAGATTTTTAATACACTAAATCCCCTCTACCTCCATTTCTCCATATGACATTATTCTGGCATGAATTCTGTTTCTTGCTCTGTGTGCTACAGAAAAGACACCATCTCTCACCTTTCTCTCCTGTCATTTCTCATTCCTTTTCTCCAACTCTTCTCATACGTTCTGCCTTTCCACCTGTCTCTGTCTTGTATCCTTTTCTCCTTCCTTCCCTTTCTCTTTGAATTCAACTTTTACACTGTGTTATGCTACTAACAATGTCAGATACAGTCAACACATTTTTCCATGCAGCAGAGTTCTCCTCACAGCTTTCGCCTTATTCTTGTTTCATTATTCAGTGTGTTTCCCAGTTTTTTCTCCTGTAAAATTTTCATTAACTTGTATCATGTCTCAACTTGACATGTTATTTGGCATATGAATCTTAATCTTAGGAAAAAATGATGTAAGGTGCAGCATGGTTTATCTAAAGGTTAGAGATGCTTTACATCAGATATGCTGTAATAATTTGATAAATGAGACAATCTTGGCAAGTAGCGTTACTCAGTACATAAACTTATTACTCTTAAATACTGGCAAATAATGATATCTCAATATTATTTAGGATTTTGACTATAATGGAATATAGATTTTATTTTGAAACATAAAATGTGTTTATAAAAGTCATTGCTAAAACTGATTGCTACCTAGAGACGGCGTGGTGCAGCTGGTGGTGTTTCTCCATAGCAGCTAATATTAGCACTGCTGCTATCCATCTGGCAGATGGTGAAACAAATTGGTTATCGAGCCATCTTTCCGATTTCCAACACAAGTTTACAGATTAAAGTCTTTTGGTTGGTTTAGCTTAAGGAGTCCCACAAGCGAACCATGACACTGCATGCAATCAATGCACATGCACAACTGTTAGACAGCGTGCGACTATTTTATTGATGCAAATGTAATAATCAAATTTATTTCCAAAATTGCGTCTATTTGTAGCTGCTCTACAGATTCACCTGCAACTGATATGAATCAGTCAATCTTCTCATACCTAGATACAGATGGACTCAGATAGTGAAAGAGAAAGCTAAGTGAAACAGTGTCAGAGAAACATCTTACAGTGGGTTCAAACTGGAACAAAGGTTAGCAGAGTGCAGTGAGGCAGTGAGTGATGTGTGACAGAAGGGAGAGCAGTGTCATCATGGCTGAATGGTCATAGTGATCCTTGTATATGCTAAAGGTTGCAGGTTCAATCCTTGCACCAGCTACATCCTGCTGAGCTGTTCTAGGGACAGGAAGCCTCACTGCAAGAAGACTGACAGTTAGAGAATCCGGGACATGTTCGTCTGGTTGTAGCACATCAGAATTTGATTATATTGTCTCATCTGTGTCACAGAACGAAGCTCTGTGTTTTTTGTGAACAGTTATCACCTGGGTTGCTGACCTGCTGCTGTCACAAACGCAGCCTACATGACAGATACATTTATAAACCCAAACTGTAGAATAGAGAAAAAGCCAGAGGGCGTGAGAAGACACAGTCATCAACTCACTTTCTTCTATTTTATCACATATAAAATCTTTGAAGTTAAATCTCAGTCTGAAGTAGCCTGTGGTGAAGATTCCTACACATCTTGTATTAAGTTCTGGCTTTAATCGTCCAGTCTGTTTTATTTCTTACAAAATCATAGGTCGTGTTATAGCAGGTAGTCAACAGGTTCACCTCATTTTTGACATTGAATTTGTTTTGCTATATGAATGCATCTGCAAAAATACTACTGAAGAATCTGGCAAGTCTAAAATGTAGTATAATTACAGGTGGGGTACACACACGAGTTTTTACACTATGTCTCTATTTGGATTTTTCAGTACACAAACCCATATAATTATCTGTGAAATATTACAGATTGGCTTATTAGCACTCTCATTGCTATTCAAAACATTGACAAGTGTGAGAGCAAAGTGTAAAGAGAGTGGGAGAAGCAGGGCAATAACAGAAAAAGAAGATGATGCCTTAAAAAGACACAAAGAGCAGGGAAGGGGGTGAAGCAGCAAAGACGATGTTCATTAAATGCAACTAGTTACAGAAATATATATCCGATCAAATGTGATTTGGAGTCACTAGCTAACCTCAGCTATTTTATACTTGACCTGTATTCATGAGGCTTCACAATTTATATTCACTCTCTAGTTCAGCATAAGTAATGTGTTGCATGTGTATGATATGTACAGTAGTGAATCAGAGAGAATGGATCAGTTTGTTTAATAAGTGTTAATAACAAATAAAAATTAATAATGTTGCAGAAATTTCTAACCATCCAATAAGAGTTTCTTGTTTTACTGCCATTGTCTTGTGACAATGTGAAATGTTTACAACGATGACTGTAATTCTTGGCAACGTATTCAGATAGATTTAGTGTATTACGTTCTTAGTGTTTCCATTGTTCCTTTTGAAGTAGACAGAACAGCAGACATTTAACTCCCAGAACACTGGTGTTATTTTAACCTCATCAGGTGGGATTAAGGGAAAAGAGACTGCCGTAGGTAAAACAGAGGTGCTGTAGAACACATTGTGTGTCTATTGTATAAACCCACAAGCAACCCTGCACACATTGGCCATCCAATTTTGAAACATGCGTTCCTATCCACATAAGCACACAGACCCAGCTCACATAATGAGCTGTGTTATCTCCCATCTGTGTTTGTGCTTTATTTGAGCTCATTTAAGAGCAGCCAGCATTTATTCAGCCAGCTACGCTTATTAGTGGCAGTGTGAATAAAAAGTGGTTGGATGGTGTTGGAGTCACCTGGGAAATCACGACTTAGATAAAGCTACCTGCTTATTTCTTCTAGAGGAAAACACAGCAGATTACAGACAGTATTAACTGTCTGGATGAGGCACAGAGAGACAGATGTAGGGACACAGATGAGGCATAATATCAACATCCCAAATATGGAAGAAGTAAAAAATCACGTATTATAATTTGTCTCTGTATGCTGCACCAGTAACTAAAGCTAACTCATTCAATGACAAAACTGGCTAATTGTCTGCCAATGGAAGCATCTGTTTCTATTTGTTGCTTATCTGGGATTTTCAGTCTTGTCTTTGTCTTTTCCTTTTCTTTCGCCATCCATTCGTTTCCTTTATGTCACCCTCCTGTAGTCACTATCACTGTCTGATCAGCTTCTATCGTCAGGAAACTACCTCTAAAGAAAAAGCTCTCATTGTAAATACAATGTCTCCAGGGATCCTTTTTGTGTCTGTGTTTTTAGGAGACATATGTCAAAGCTGTTTCTACTTTTCTCATCACCTCATTACTTTTTACTAAGATCGGGAAACAACACATTCAGCAAAGGAGGATTTGTTCTAAAATGATACCCTAAGTTTTTGTGCAGTTACTCATACAGACTGTAATACATTAAAGGGAAAGCTTGAATAAAAAAGCTGGAAAAACAATATTTATTCAGATGCATTCATACGGTGCACAAATGCTATGAACCTGATCTCAGTCCTGCTGAACTAAATTTTTCATTTCATTTTTGATAAAAATGAAATGAAATCAAAATTTACTGCTGCCAATTTCTACACCACAGCAGTACTGTCTGGTTAGACTGTCCATTTACCAAAAATGTACATTTAGCTACTTAAACAAAGTGGAGGATTCTCAGTAGCTGTGATATAAAGTAGCATCTGATGTGAAAGAATAGGTCCTCACATAAACTCTGTTGACTGTTGTTGTTGTTTTATTAGACATGTAAGACCTATTGTTTACATATTTTACTACTATAATGCACTTTCTGGGTCCTGTGTACTAGGACATTTTGTGTACTACTAGTACACAAAGTGTCCTAATATACAGTATAAATATAGACCTATATCCTAATGGCAAGAGTTTCTGCTGGTGATTGCTAGATATTAAAAAGAGGCAATAATGAGAAAGTGTGTCATCTGTATTATTTTTGCTTTATATTTGCAGCAAATACAGGCACACTGAAAACCTGGCAACAGGTGAAATAAAAATAATAAAATAATATTATGCAGGTGGCAGCCTCAGTTATGCTTTGTTTTATTGCTATTATTATTAATGATATGCCTCAAATGAATTTATTTCCATCAGTTTATTTATTTCAATTTCAATCAATTTATTTCCTTAAAGCCTTTTTACTTTAAAGACAAAGGTAAACACAAAAAACGAGGACCAGCAGAGGCAGACTTTAGAGCCTGGGGGGGCACTGAAGGGGGCCAGCAATCTGAAACTGCTCCTTCTGTGCAGCATATGCAGTGAAATGAAATGAATGTAAATAGCATTTCACATGTATTAAATAAATTGCAATATTTCCAAACTAAACAGGATGTATTACATATTTTATCATATTTATGCGATTTACTTTCTCTCCATTTACATTTACTGTATGAGTAAAAGCAGGACTGTGTCTCAAATCTAATGGGTTCCTCTCTGTATGTAGGAGCCCCTACTGGCCCCCATTTCAAGGAAGACAACTCGCACTGGCAGCTGCATGCTCACTACTACCCTCCTCTGCTCCGTTCAGCTACAGTTAAGAAGTTCATGGTGGGGTATGAGATGCTTGCCCAGGAGCAGAGAGACCTGACCCCTGAACAGGTGAATAATATAATGAAGTACAAAACACCCTTGATCAGCATCACTACAATGCTCTTAAATAAATGTAATGGAGTTTTGTTTTTAGCCAGGTAAGCGCTAAAGAAGAATGAGGACAAATACTTTGAAATAATAAAGTATAAACATAAAAGCAGTTGCAAAAAATTTTGTGCAACCTTCATTAGTAATCATCTATTCTTTTATTATTTTAGTATTTTGTATGTCTTTACATTTGATGATAGATTCAGTCCTCCAGGGCATGGGTCGTACCAGCCTTGCATAAATATGTAAAGAGATGTTCTGTCATTTACCATAGTTGATTCTTTTCAGCTGCTCTGTGCTGGAGGGGTTTTGTTGCCCTGCCTTCAGCTTTAAAATAGATGTTCTATTGGATTAAAGTCGGGTGACATACTTTGCCAAGTTGTAGTTTTTCTTTTTTAAAAATTGCAGTGAGTCTGTTCTTTGGGACCAGTAAAATCAGCATAGTTCAATAGACCTCTTTGTTTTTAATAATATGTGAGGTTAAATACAATTCAACTTAAAAACTATACAGTTGTTACAGAATTGTATTTTATTGAGTTTTTTGTGCAATGTTTACACAAAATTATTTTTCCAGGACACTAATAATAATGCAAATCCAAGATTCCTGCATTTGTCTTTTTGTCCGTATACTCTAAAAGTAAAATGTTGCTCTGTTCTTGTATTTATAGGCTGCAGAGAAGCTGAGAAACCTACCAGAAGAGCACTATAAAACCAGACAGAACCAGGAAACAGGAGAAGGAAAGGAGAAAGATGGAGGAAAATAAATGTCAAAGTAAAGTTACTTGTGTGAAAGAAAGGAAGAATAGGCAAATTACACAAAGGCGACCCCAGCTTTATTTCACTCAATATATACTTATTGGAAGTGTATTGTTATACTTTTGTTCTAGACGTACTGTAAAAAAATGTGAAAGTGCCTTTGCAAACACAGGGCTAAAACATTCAATTTGCACAATGTACAGTTTATGTATATATTTGTTAATACATGTCTATGTACACAAACTGGTGCTGAGCTAATTACTGTAAATCAAATTAGCTTCAAACTAAACGCGCTGTTGAACCCCTCCTCCTTGTTTTTGGGTGATAATGAGAAAACATAGTTCTTTTCTTCCCTGCTGTCCCTTCTGTTGAATATAGACAATCTTTGTTGTTTGGTTATGTTGGAAAGCTTTCAAACAAAAAGCTTTTCTTCCTTCAACAACTCAGTGAGTTATTTGTGATTAAAATGAATGTTTTTGTTTCTTGTAGATGTTTTAGCACGGAAAACAATTCACAAATTAGTTGATGTCAACTTTCCATGAAATTGTGTAAAGCTTAATTTTATAGAGAAAATAAATGATTGAACAGATGCCATGTCTCCTGATTCCATTAACAGAAGGATAATTAGTTAACTGTGTACTATTACTTTTTAGGCAATGCCAACAGTGTTTTCCAACACAAATGCAGAATTTTAAATGCGTGTAAAGTTGGAACATTTCTTTAATTAAATACAAATAAATACTGTTTTGTATATATTTGCATATTATTTCTTACATTATTAGAACAACACTCTGAAAATGGCAAGCAGAAAGAAGGCTTTGGTGTTCTTTGGTAGCATGTATTGGACTCATTCCTGTTAATACTGATTTAAAGGAATGGCAAATAATATATTTACTTTTCTTAATCATAAAATGACCCTGATATTTTGAAAAATAAAGAAACATTGCCTTCTCAGATAACAGTACTACAGCCGTTGTTCCATTGTGGAAGGGCTTTCTGTTTTCGCCCAGTGTTAATTTGGCCTGTAACATTTTGACACCACAGGTTGCCAGATATGGAAATAAGCAAACAAGCTGGATCAACAGAAATTCATTCTACCTGATCTGAAAAGCCTCAATGAGCAGAGAGTAAAATGTGGGTCAATGTTGGACGTGCTTTTAAAAGACAAAGACAGCTTAGAGACCACAGGGATTTGAAGACAGATGCCAAGTTGACCGGTTTTCTCTGAAGAGATAACCACAGTGCTACTGCTAAGGTTAACTGACCTTAACTAATTTATCACAACTAATATTGATTAGAATTAAAAATACTTCAATATTTGAATATTCTGCATACATACTACGTGATCTGTGTGCAGCTGCATGATAAGGCTGATGAGACACACAGCATGTGGAGTCATCCTGACTGGTGCTGATTAATGGTGTTAATACACCATGCTAATACATTTTAACATAAAACTATCAGTCTCACTACAAGAGCAGAAGACCTGCAATCTGTTCTCCTCCTCCTCCTCTCACTGCCACTCTTGCTCTAGCTCGACCTCTCTACCCTTCCGTTTCAGCAGCACCTGACCAGTCCTCATTGGCTTCACTTGATTGCAGGGAGGGCACTTGGTTCCTGCTCTGAAATAAATGTTACTTGTCTAAATTGTGTAAATGTGTAAATAATTATATATTCATGTGTGCAGGGGAGAGGCTTGGAGGAGACAACTCTCCAGTATTTTGAATTACCTTATTTAAATACTAAGTGTTTGTGCTACACGTCCTTTAATGCATTGGTATGGGGTTGATGGTGTCAGCACCATGGACAGAGACATAGTTGTTTGTTTTTTGGACCTTCCTATAACATTAACCCGAAGGACAAATGTGGTCAGTTCTGCTATTCCACTGTGCTTACCTTCCATCCATGTATGTGTGTTTTCAGATTTCTCACCAACTTCCTGCATTCAAAAAGTCCCAAAATGGATGTTACATGTCAGCATGTAACAGGATGTGTTTAGAAACATGCCCCAAAATCAAATTCTTTCAAACTATAAAAGAGTCATCTAGCTCATGGTTATCCCAAAGTTTCTGCTCCGTAGCAACTGGACTTGTGTCTTGGTTCTTGAAGATGTTTCGCCTTCCATCTAGAAGGCTTCATCAGTTCCTAGAAGGAACTGGGAGTCCAGTTGCTACAGATTAGAACCTTTGGGATATGAAAGACTTTGTTGATGTTTACACCAACCAGAAATGTCCTCCTAAAAGTAATAATGTGATGGGGAACACAATGGGACAATAAAAATGTGAATTTGAAGATTCATCTAAATTATGACACTTGTATACTCCAACAGATTTACAACATGCAAAAAACAAGCTGAACTTTGTTCATATGACTGCAAGCCATCCAAATAAAGCCAACTTAATTCATGACATATTAAATGTGTGCTCTCGATATGACAACAGCAGATGGTAGTGTTGTTTAAAAAGTGAAGTTGATGACCTGCAATTGAGCTGAGAATATGACTCTTTAGGGTATACCAAACACAAAGCTACCCCTTCTTTTTACAGTTGAACTAAAAGCTCATAAACTTACCTCATGTAGTGGCAAGGTCAGAGTTTGGGGTTTGCTAAAGTACAATGCTTCTACATAAAGCATGGATTTTTGCTTACACTTAGACATATATATTTAAGTCTCCTGGAGCTTAAGGGTGGTCTTTATATCCATAAATATCACTGTGCTGCACCCAAACATAACCAGCATAGATGTTTATTATTCATGTTTGTAAACACAGCACAGTGCACTGTAATGTAATGTAACATTACAGTCTTATTGTATAGATAGTTGATGTTGCCTTATAGCACTAAATGATAAAGTTAGGTCTGGAAGAAGAATAACTAAAAGTTTTAATGATCTTGCCTTTATACACCGCCACAATGCATTTGAATAAAATAATCAATATGTGATCGAAGTGTAGACTTTCAGCTTCAGGTTTCACAAAAATATGGCATTTACCATTTAGGAGTCACAGCCATTTAAAATAAAGCACCTACATTTTCAATTTTATTTAATGGTAAGGTTGAAATAAGGACTGAGCTTTGAGGTGAGTGGAAAAGTTTTTTAACTAGTGCTCTGCAATGCACTGAGTTCCTGCAAATTTCAGTAGATACTTTATAGAGAGCTGGATGACCATATACAAACTCTATCTGCATTTCTTGCTGCTGTTTCCATATATTATCCTGATGCTAGGGTTGCCATTAACTTACTAAGGCCATTACAGAGATGTTTCCACAACTTGCTGCATGACCAACAGCTTCACACCTCCGACAGCCTTGACTGGACATCCAACTTGGCCCTTATACACACAAATATACACAGCTGCAGAGCAGATTATTCGCTGTGTGTCAGTTGGTATAGCATGGCAGAGGTTGCATCATGCTTTAATATAGAAAAGATATCAAATGTTTAACCTGAGAAACTGTGCCATTTTAAGATAAAACATAGGCAATTTTGAAATTGTTGGCATCAGCGTGTCTCAAAAAAGTTGGGACAGGGCCATGTTTACCACTGTGTAGTATCCTCTGCTCTTTTAACAACAGTCTCTAGGTGTCTAGGAACTGAGGAGACCAGATAACAAGCTGAAGGCTCTCTCCTCTTTAGACCAGGGGATGCAACGCCCATGCTTTACAGAAATGATGTCAAAACTTGTTTAGTCCAACCACAGAATAGTTTTCCACTTTGCCACAGACCATTTTAAATGAACTTTGGTCCAGAAAAGATAGTGATGTTTCTGGATCATGTTTATATATGCCTTCTTCTTTGCATTATAGAGCTTTACTTGCATTTCTGGATGGCACTGTGTTCAGTATAATGTCTGAATAATTTTTACATTTAATTGTTTTACTGGTGCGTTTAAGGGTTTTCAGTAGTAGTAGTTGTATATGTGAGAATATTTTCCACTTATCTATGTGAAAGCATTTCACGTGTATGTGTGAATGGTTTTCAGTTTAGTGTGTGAATGACTTTTGGTTTAATGTGTCTGTAAAACTACACAAATAAACTGAAAAACTGACTGAGATTGATTGATGAACAGCTTCATGTTTAGTGATGACATAATATATACTATTTTCTGGAGTTGCTAGATATACTGGCTTTTGTTTATCACATCATGGCACATGAATGTGAAATGAAAGTGGCTCTGCCTTCATGTTTCTCGGAGTTGCATCATTTAGTCTGACCTCACCTTTTTTATTTCCCCTTGGCGTAGATTCTGATCAAGAGGAACCTTTGACTTAATTCTGCCTTCCCAAGCCTGCACTCAGAACATATTTAAGAAAACCAAGCTTCTATTTCATCTCATATGAACCGTGTGTCAAATCTGATTTTATTTTCTATTCAAGGGTCAGTCACTGTTAAACATTTTGCATTTGTTTTATGTTTATGATCTGTCTATGAATCATTGATGCACGATCAAAGATATTATGGTATCACACAAAATTGTGGTAGTAGCTGTAAATGAAATTCTTATATTATATAATATTTTCAAAAGGACATAACAAGTCTCTTTTTTAATACCAGCTTTGCATTTCCAACATGGCAGTTATTTTAATGAATGAAATCCCCCACCATGTAGCTTTTTTGTCTACCACTTTTTTTAAATTCACTGCTTCTTTGGCTTTCTTCTGGAGTAGTAACTAACTGTGGGTTGGCAGCAATATACCATGGTTGAGAAGCAGTTCTGGAAATGTCATTGTTTATTAGAGAAAATCTATTTCCATCACCTTTTAGCACATCAAGGTGATGGAAACACCAGCTATTCCTCTTCAGGCAATTTTGTTTTGGAGGTGCTGAAATTCCAGGATACACATTAAAATGTGGATGTGTGTGCCCTTGCAATGACACATGTGAATGCCACACACAAAGCGAAGCTCAGCAACATTTTCCATAAATATTAAAATTGGTTTCAGATTTTGTTAACATATACAACTGAACAGTTGTACAACTGAACTAAACAGTGACGTGCAAGTATAGTTTATAGAGTGAGAGGTTTTCTATGGCATGGGTGTTTGTGCAACAGTGTGTGTGTGTGTGTATGTAAGCCTTTTTTTATTTAGTGTGACAGACCTCATTCTTTCAGGTCAATATTTATCCAGTCCTCCAGGCTCACTTGGGATCCTCTTCTCATCTATTTCATCACTCCTTTGAGACTGTGTGTGTGCATATGTCTCTCTGTGTATATTTAAGATGTATATTTCTGTCTTCACACAGATACTGAAGAATGTGTGTGTCTTTGTGTCTGTGATGGTGCGTAACCCCAGTGTAACTCTTCATTGGCAGAGGTAGGAGAATATTTTGATTCCTTTGCCAAATTTGGCTTGCTTTTGTTTTCTGGCCCTGATCTAGGAGAGAGTTTTTCTCCCAACACACATAATGATGCCAAATGTGCTTCATGAAAATGTGATTAGTAAAATTTGCATGTCCTTGTTGTAACATGTTGTGCGGTTAAAAAAAAATACAGAAGGCAAATAATTTGAACATCTATCAAAACCTCGACGGGATTGCACACAGTATTATAAACATCTAAATGAATGCCTTCAATTAGAATATAAAGTAAAGCTTATGATGTTGATGTGTAGATGATGCTATGTCAGACAGTGGGCTGATACATCCATTCATCCATTATCCTAGCAGCTTGTCCTCTTAAGGGTTATGGAAGTGAACTGCTGGGTGACAGGCTGGATGCATCTTGGACAAGTTGCCAGCCCATCACAGGGCTGATATTAAAGGCAGACAACCATTCACACCTACAGGGAATTTCGAGTCACCAATTAACCAAGCATGTCTTTGGATGGTGGGAGGAAGCCGGAGTACCAGGAGAAAACCCACGCAGACAGGATGAGAACAAACAATTTCCACACAGAAAGGCACCCAGTGTACCCATGGATTCAAACCCAGGTGCTTCTTGCTGTGAGGTGACAGTGTTAACCACTACATCACTGTGCCGCCTTGTGGATTGATTTAGTTCTATGCTCATTGTTGAAGCTTTAGTTTCAAATTAGTAGGTACTCATGCTGTTTTACCCTTCTACACTAAATGACACATACACTACTACATATTTATATATGATTTTATATGTGATATTCACATGATTAATCTCTCAAACGTGAAATGAACCAGCAAAAACATACCAGACAGGGTAAGAGAGACTGGGAAGCTCTTAGAGTTCTTATCTTAGAGTTCTGGCTACTCAGATGTACTGCACCTTTAACAAGGTCTCTGTTCCACCCTCCGACTCTATCGCAGAAGGGAAAAACAGACCCAACCAGAGAAGCCCAAACATAATAAAACCATAGGTCACCAAAGTTGTTGCAACTATTTACTAAAACCTACAAATGTCAACCTGCTGATGGCACGAAGTTTTGGTGATATTGTGGCGATACATATATATACATTTGACATATAACCTACAGAGTTACACTGTTAGCATGACTAAAATGAGAACATGTGCTTAAGGGGGTGAACTTAACTGCTTTACATGGCTTTCTATGTAAACTTTACACAAAAGTAAATATATCCGATAAAGAGAGAGGGAGAAATAGAGAGAGAGAGAGAGAGACTGTTGATGTTTAGGTAACACTGTGCTTTTTTGGGAGGTTGGGAAACTAATGTGATAATAATAATTCTAAAATCATTATATCATAAGTAATGAGTAAAAATAGTTTAATATAATAATATAAAAATAATGCTTTATCAAATATTGTGCTATAATATTCAGTGATACTGTCATAAATTTGCATAATGCTGTGTTGCATTGGACCCTGTTATGGTTGAAAGCTGAGAATTAAATAGGTTTTCAAGGCCTTCACATAGTTTACATATGCATCAGCAGCATGTGGATCACTCAGTATCTACCTGCTTCTGTCATCCATGCATCTTTCAAGATGCTGAAACCAAATACCAATTTAACTATCCCACAGGCATAATGCTGTCAGTCATTTTTGCACCTCTGAGATGCTGACCTTTTCAGCTCACTGAGGTTGTGACAGTCAAGCTGACATTAGTTTAAAATGATGTATTCTCTTTTGGCCGACCAGACAGAGTGAGATAGATGCAGGCACAGCTAACAGCAGACTCCAATTAGAATGAGGCGTGAGTGAGCCTCTGTCCTAGCAATCTGTCACCTCACTGGGTGTTGTAGTTCGTAAGATGAGAAAGAGAGAAGAGTGAAAGAGAGGGAGGAGAGGCAGGGAAAAACAGAAGGTGGAGGGGTGTGTGGTGGATGTGAAGACACCACTTCAATTCAATTAAAAAGAAAGCTATTTAAAATGTCCTCAAGTTATAAACTAAAAAAATTAGTATTTGGCTCAGGGCATTTCTGGAACATCCTCAATAACAATTTAATGTTATACTGTACATTGAAAGGTTGTTTATCTAAGGACTTTTGTATTGGATTTCAGTATATTGTAGAACATTTCAGTTTGTTCCAGTTTTTAGCCTGAGTGCCTTTTTATGAGACTCTGAGACACCACTTTCTCTCTCTTACTAAATGCACCAAGCTCCTTTTGCACTTAGCTCATCACAGCTCTGACATATCATCACCTTAATAAATTGCTATGGCTTTTGCATGGGCAATCAACTGATAGATCCAGAAAACACAGAGCAATATCAGCATTCATTTTGAGTCACGTCCCTGCAGGTACAATATTAACTCTTGTTCTAGTACTGGTGTGTTTTGAGATATAGCATTCTACTGGTCTTTCTTCTTTCTTCGTGCAACATCCATACAGACAGACTGCCTTTACTAAACCTGTGAAAAAAAGTAAAACATGAATAGATGTAATTCACATGAGGAGGTACAAGCGGTAGCTGCTGAACTGAAAAGACAATTTAACAGCTGCAGATTTGAAAATAAACTTTCCCTTGTGTGCGTCACTTGTGCATCTTTTTTAATTCTCAGACCAGCCATGCGTTATCTCTGCCTTGGAGCTCAATTTCAAAACAGATCAGCAGCAGAGTTTAAATGAAGCTAAAAACTTTCACAGTTGGCTCCTGCAACCATGCAGTGCCATTGTGGAAGTAAACAGAGAATAGTTTTTCTTTTTTTGTTTTTGTTTTCCTTGATATGGGGAGGCTGTTTAGTGAACAGAAAGTATGAGTGAAATGTAACCAAGCTGCGATTAAAACAACAACACAGCACTGACGTTATATAGGGTGGACTACCATTGATGTATCCAGCTAAATTAACTTTCTTGCATGCATCATTCTCTTCTGTCAACGTTTTTCAGGCCAACAATGACTTCACTCTGCCTTGGAGCTCCATTCTAAATCAGACCAGCAGCAGACTTCAAACGAGGTTGAAAACTCTCACAGTAGGGTCCTAGGGTCTTGCTGAGCTGGTGTAATGAAAATGAACAAAGACCAATGGTTTTCATGCCATGGGGACAGACTCCAGAGAGTCAAAGAAAAGACAACACTTTGAACAAGACACTCTCCAGAGGTCCAGAGAGTATCACTTCAGCTGTGCTATCTGCTCGTTGTAGAACAGAGAACAAATGAACAACAGAGGGCAGTAAAACACTAAATAGAAACACTAATGCACAAGACAGATTGCATATAAAATTAATAACAAGGAATCTGTGAATACTAAAATTGAAATGTGTCCCTCATACGCTCTCCCTTGTGTTCATACTATTCTTGTCTCTCCTTCTATGTGTGATTCTTTCTCTTATAAATCTATACGCTCTGTTGTGTACACATGACATGGCATGCCTGTTCATCTCTCTGTTACTCCTGAAATTTCTTCCATTTTTCTTTCTAAGGCATAATTTGAATTTACCTCATTTTATTCAAGGGTCTAAAGACGGAGTATGTCATATGTTGAACAGATTGTAAAGCCTCCTGAGGCAAACTTGTAATTATATTTTGCTTGACTGTATCAGTGTGGAGGTAGGGGGTGCTGAATGAGCCATCTCTGCATAAATACTGATGATACAGAAACATTTAAACCACATGCTTTTGGGGAATATCACCACACCAATCTGAAGCACCAACTGTTGGTGAAGTGAATCATAAATGGCAGACAATTTTCAAAGAAAAAAGCATAAATGCACTGGAGTGAGTTTACACCATTTTACAATTAATTGTACCATTCAGTTTATTAAAACTGTTAATTAAAAGAGTATGCAGTCTAAAATAGGTTTTAATAAAATAATGATGCTAATTGGAATATGGGAAATATAGGATGCAGTAAATCTGCAGTTTGAGTCATAGTAGTAGCAGAAATCCAGACTTACCTGTCTTTTTGACTTTCTCTTCTTTTATCTCCTACTTATCTCCATTCTACATTTCCCTTTTATATAATTTTCTATTCCCTTGTTTGTCCTCTCCTCATCCTCTCCACCTCCTAGATCATTTATCTGTGTAAGAGCTGAATAAGCAGCTGTTGCTGTTATCCTTTTTTTTAAACATTGACAAGAGAAACAGATACAATCAATAGCGCAGCAGGGTCACGTAGGAGTTTCATAGCTACCATGAGAAATGGCAAATAGATGGATTTCAGAAGCGGAATATTACCAGCTGTAGCTCAGCAAAGACCCCAACTCCCTTTACTCCACTTCATAAAACTGCAGAGAGGGCTGTTAGATTATAATATTTATTAGTGCCTGCAAGATAAACAGAATAAACATAGAGCTAAAATCTCTGTGCTCTCATTAGAAAGGGAGAGAAATGGTTAGATCTGGACAGGAGGCAGATATGTGTCAGATATATGGAGAAAGTGATATTAATGTTGTTTTTACTAGATAATGAAACACATATTCTCACAAACCGTGAGGCTGAAAATGATAACCTCAACTGTGGTCATATCAAGATAGGAAAGTCTGATCACCGTATGACTTCTAGAGTCAACCTCCACACCTCTGGGCAACAATGACAAACAGTCTTTTATCCTGTTGGTAGTTAAACAAACACTTGTTAACATGAGCTGTCCACTGCTGTTATGAGGATTTTATCTCACTGACCACTCTGTGTTGTTTACTGTGTCATTTATTGTCTTGTGGAGTTTTATCATAGTTGTTCCCCAGAGCATGCAGATAAAATCCTATTCAAACCCACACAGGGAAAATCAGATTACAGTTTAAATGCTGAAATGTAAATCTTTACACATCTTTGGGTTTGTGAATGGGTTTGACCTTTGTTATCTCACCTAAAAGCGTGATCCACTCGCTGTGAGCTGCTATGAGATGTTTAAATTCACTATGTGGTTTCCATGTGATAAATAAAATCACACTGTGAGAGCGGGAAACGATTCCTCTAGCTCCAATAAATGCTGAAAAGTTACTGGGTGTCTATATACATTATCTGTCAAAATCTCATGGTACCGGTGTCTGTGCTTGGCCAAGGCTAGGAAGTTCATTTCATAACCTGCTGTGGTGATGACATGCCAACCAGAGTTTTCTCTTTCTTCATCCTTCACCAGGTGGTAAATAGACAAAAAACTTGCACATGGGGTGATGTGTTACTATTTCCGCAGTGGACTCTATAATATTATTCTACATTACTTTACAGTCTTGAGGGAAAAAGAATCACTATAAAATATTTTAGCACTCTTGTTTATTGGTGATATTTTCATATCCCTGTGGATAACAAACGAGTAGACACTGTGTGACATTATGTTTTCACTGAAGCTGCAATTGATTTTGATAGCAGGACATATCTTTGCTTCCCCTAACAGCAGCTGTAAATGTCAGGTTTTAAAGTCAGTCGCCTAAAATCAAATAAGACCAATTCTGTACATTCAAAAATAATACAGCATCAAATTTGTTTTAAGTCAGGCACAGATGCAGTTGCATTGTTTCAATGATTTATTTTGTAGGTGTCATCTCTTTAAATCAGGAAATTACAGAGGAGAGGATATGATATGTGAAGGCCAAACCCACAACAGAATACTTCCTATATTTAATGCATTTGACATAGCATCTTTTCAGTTTATAGAAAATAAAAAAGATGCTAATTGATATAAGATGAAAAATTCAGCTTTTTAAAAATCTGATAGAAGAGGGGAAAACAATCAGAGAAATTGCAATATTGGACATAGCCAATATTTTTGCAATTTCTCTGATAGTTTTTCAATTTCTCTGAAAAATAATCAGAGAACTGGCCAATATTTATGCAATTGCTCTGATTGTTTTGGGTCATCTGATACAAAATGTGCTTTCCTCTGTGTAGTTTTATATATAAATGTGTACATACAGTACATAGCATCAAATAAACTGAAATTAGTCTATTTATTTGATCTTAAACCCTACTATACCTATTACGAGTATTGATTTACTATTGTAAATTTTATAAAGCAAAATAACTAGTCAAATTGGTGCAGAAGGAAAGATGAAAATAATTTGAGTTTTTAATGTGTTGTAAAAGATAATGACTGATGCTGTCTTTTAAACTCCATATGTCAGGCTTTAAACAGAGTTAGGGACACAAAGACAGGAACAAAAACGATAAGGCAATGAGGCAACATATTGACAGTTCCTTTACAATAAAAACCAACAAACCAGAAGCTTTATTTACATTATATGCTTCAGAGACCAAGGTAAACAAAGGAACAAAGTGCTGAAACACAAATCAGCAAACAAAGAGGAGATCAGGAGAACACAAGGAAGTAAACCAAATACCAGAAGAGGGAGAGAAAGCAAACGGCAGTGGCAGTGACTGGACATTTCTGATTCCTACAGAGCAGAGAGCTGCAGTCTCAGGAGACGCATAGCTGCCAAGTGAGGTTCTACGTTCCGCTGCTATTCAACCTGACCAAACTGTTGCTGCTTTTTAATTAAAGTCACAATTTTGTTAGCATTGGCCCCATTCTGTCTAACTAGTAAATGACACCTTCATGAAGAATTTACTTACTGACAATTGTAAATACTGCTACTATTATGGTGAATTTCTAAAGGCAACATTACTATATTGTTCACTGATGTGACTACTGTCTCATCTCTTTGTTGCTCATTTTCATCTACATGCAATAAATTACAGTATAACATGACTATTGTTAAATCTACAATGCTACTGAACAAGACATAGTAGTATCTTACCAATACTGGGCCAGCTTGTTGGAGTAAGGGTTTCTGTACTCTGTATACTCTGCTGTCTTACATTTTCTTCTTTGGTAAAACAAAACAAAACTATTTTTCATTCATCACCACCCCCCTTACAAGTTTGATTGTAATTTACATATACAGAGGAAAAGTCAGGTTAGTGTTTCAGTCCATTCTATGAGAAATAAAATAATGGACACTACATTTAAGTGCAATATCTCAATTATATTTTGAGTAGGTTTATGTTATTATTGAAAGAAAATTTAATATCGCTGAATTTTGCCCACATTGCAATGGTTCAAAAGTAATTGTAAACACAGTTACAATGTTTTGCTACAGTGTCCCTATAATGTTTCCTTTGTGTGTAGTTTTAATGTTCACACATGGCTCAGAGCTGACTGAGAGTTACTATCATGATTAATGTGAAGTTGTGAGTAAAGAGGTGATGCATGGAAGTGCAGAAGATAATAATGAGACTCAGAAATTGTTATAGGGATAGTTAGTTGGTATAAGTGCGTTCTAAAAATCAAGTTACTTACAGGAAAAATAGAAAATAACCTAATAAAAGTAATCTGGGAAACCAGGAATTGTTTGCATTGTAATCAACAACAGTCAAGTATTCTCTTGAAGATTCAGGTCTAGAGAAGATATGCTTCTTTAAAACAGCAAAGATAAAACCTGCATTATGTGCAATGTGACTAATGAGGCTACTTTTTTTTTTTGTTTTTGTTTCTCTGGAAAGCTTTATGATCCTTTGTGAAGCTTTGTGCTGAGCTCCAAGATATACTTTCCTCTTTTTAATGGAGGTGGTGAGTTCAATGTTACTGTAGTGCAAACTATTAGTCAGAAGATCCACAGTTAACTATTGGAGTTGTGCTTTAATTTAAAGTTATCCAAAATACACATACAGCATATAATTAAATATTCCTTTGCACTTTGAAGTTTCTCACTAAAAGAGGTGGTTGCACCATTGCTGGTTGTTTTTCAGGGTCACTAGCTCTGATTTTATCCAGCCATTGAGTCGCTCAAGGTGAGAGCAAGCCAAACAGTGCACCAGCAACCAATCTCCATCCCACTGCCTGGCAGCAGGTAACTGGCTACACAGCCAGCCAGCAGCTGATGGTTATTCAAATAGCCAGCCAGCAGCCAGTTAGCAGCCACCTGGCCAGCCAGCAGCTGGTGACTGGCCACTCAACCAGCCAGACACCATCAGGCAGCTACCAATCTGTTAGTCAGGAGGCCAACAGGGAACCAGATTCAAAGTTCAAGAATGATATATTTCTGAGATTAGACTCAAAATTCTGATTTTTAAACCCAGAATTCTGGGATTAGATCATCCTTGAAAAAGTCAGAACTCAAAATATTTTTTCATGCTTGCTCTAATGCTCTTCCGTAATCTTGGCTGTATACTTCGGATCACAGTCATACTCAAAGTTAACCATCACCCCAGTTTTAGGTCTCATGCACTCTGGTTCAGGCTTCCTTCAAGGACGTCTCTGTATTTAGTTGCATTTATCATTCTGTCAATTCTGATTAATTACTCTCCTCCCTGTCGTCCTGCTGTGAACCACCCCATTGCACAATCCTGCCACCACCATTCTTCACAGTAGGGGTGTTATTAGCTAGATGATGACCAGTACCTAGTGTATATGCTTCAGTGCTTGGAGATCTGCCCAAATCTCTTTTGTCCCTTTGGACCACAGAATCATTGGTCTCATTATACTGAGATGCCCTGTGGTGCTTTGGCAAACTCCAAATTGGCTATGGCTTCTATCACACAGGCCTGATTAATAGAGTGTTACTAAGATGTTCGTCCTTTTGTCAGGTTCTCCCATCTCTCCAGCAGACTTCTGAAGCTCTGATATAGCGACCATTTGGTTCTTGGTGGCCTCTCTGGCCAATGCACTTCTTGTCTGGTTACTCAGTTGGGTTAGACAGTCGACTCTAGGAACAGGCCTGGTGGTTCTAGAGCACAACCGCTGTGCTCTTGGGAACACACAAAGTTTTAGACATGGGTTTATGTCATTATGTCATTCTGTGCCTCACCATGAAACAGTATGAAAAGTGGGACTACAAATGTGTGTACAAATGTGTACAACTTGCCACAGGTGGACTCCAGTCAAGTTGTAGACACACCTGAAGATGAAAGAAAGCAAACAGGATGCACCAGAGCATAATTTAGTCTGCTACAGCCAAACTGTATTTATTACTTTACTTTCTATTACATTTTGCTGCATTTTGCAAGGGGATTGTGTTTACTGCAATACCCTGGGCACCAACAAACAATCTATCTCCTTTTTCTGATACTTTCTGATATTCTGATGTTAATCAGTAAAAAACAAGGAACACTAACTCTGACAGTTACTGTTAGATTTTGAGAAATATCTGAGACAGCTCTAAATCAAGAGTGCATTATTGCTAAGTGTAGAAAGTTAACCACCTGTGCTATAAATTGTATACCTTTCACTTTCAATGTGCTGATGTTTTGGGCAGAACAATAACAAGATGACTCAGCAGTGGCAGATGTCCACAGATCAAAGACAAACTCTCCAAAGACATTTGTAATTTTCTCTCATACTGATAGTGTACATGGCACAGAACACAAGATTGAGAAATATGTCCACAGGGCCTCAGTAGTTCTCTGTATCTCTCTTTATGTGCTACATTCAAGTCTATAAGTTTCCCCTTTGACAATAAAATCCAATCTCAAACCAGCCATTTGCTGACATCCCTAAAGTGGGCACTTAATTAGACTGACGATCCCAGCAACACAGCAAGGAAGGTTAACTCAGCTGGTTGTTTAGAGTCCACACATGCCATTAAGGGAAACAAAAGGAATTTACTTAGTGAAGGATTTTATTTCTACGTCTTTACAGTAAAATTCATGTTAATTGGTCTTCTCTTGTGTTAACAGAGTTGTCCCTTGTTTGCATTTTAGCACTTGTTTTCGGACGTTGGTTTAAGTCTGAGCTGAGGAATCACATGCAGTATATTAAAATGTTCCATAGCTTGTAATGCTACCTAATGTCCCAGCTGCATTGCCACTTAACTCCGAAGAACTCTTTAAATGTGTGTGGTAAAATGCATCAACATGACTGTAACCTCCAACAAAAGTTGTTTCAGACTCTTCCAGATTTAATGCAGTTAAACATGATCAGTGATTACTAGATAACTATTTTTTATATACCTTTTCACTAATCTTGCCATCCCCCATGGATTTTTTATTTTAGACATGTTCTAAAGGTTATTGTCCTATCTGCCCTCACTAAAAGTAATAATCCACCCAAATCTTATGAGTGTCAAACCTTCACCTTGTCTGAACTTGAAATATGGTTGGAACAAGTTTGTAGTTTCGCCCCTGTGAGCACAGCACCCTGGCCAGTTGAAATTTATGTCAATCAAAATGGATAATGAAAGTACCAAAAAAAGTGTCCATAGAAGCTTCTTATACTCCGCTGTCCATTGTACGTTCCAGTCTACAACCCTGTCAAGCTTGTTAGTATGTGCATTGCTTCATGCATTGATCCTATGTGTGGCCTACAGTAGAAATATATAGCGAAGCAATGAACTTACTTGCACTTACTGTAAAATATTGCTAAAATAGATACGTTATTAATAATATTCTTTCTATACTGTGTTACAGGTGAGGCAGATGCAGGGTCCCAGTAACAGATGGAAATTGGTTTTCACGCTGTCCATTAATTCTCCCAACAGCATAGGTCAGCCCAGTCTGCTGTGCAAGGAAGCAACCCCTTGATTTGTAACCTACTGTATATGTACATGACAGATGGTCTGTGATGTCTCTCCTCATGACACACTGTCTGTGGGAAGCTAGAGACAGTAATTTAGTATGTTATGTAAAAATAAAAGGCGCTTCACATACTCACTATCTCCTTCTGCATGAGATCATATTTTTTCACAGAGGTTACTGTTGAGTTTATCACCTGTTTATGCTGTAGATTCTTGACATCAAGCTGACAACCACCAACTCTCTATAGCAGCTGTTAGTGCTGAACAGAGCTGAAGTGCTACCACACTGCTGTCCAAGTTAATCAACTGCTAACTGCTGTAAACCACAATTTTTGGCAGAATGTTGAAAATGTTGAAAAGGGCAAACTGAGAAAGTTTTACATTCAAAGGGTCAATTTATCATTCTCCACTGATGTCCTCATGAGTACTGGGATTTAAAAGTGTCTATACTTGTGCCTTCACTAGATTTTTCAAGCAACAGGCAGGTGTGGAAATGTGTTAAACCAAATGATCAACTGAATGGCAAATGTACAGAATTTAGGGAAGTAATCTCATTAAATTACCATCTTTATTAAATTATTATTATTGAATTAACTCTTTCTTTTTATTTGTTCTTTGGACTGTCTTGAAAGGTATAAGCAACAACTATTGGTTTGTTAAACTATGTAAGACTGAAGTAATTGCTTAAACCAGTGCATGAGGTGTCGGTGCTTCTCAAACACATATTTGAATATGTTAATGTCTTAGAGAGTGTCCAGAAATAAGTGGAAGAGGCTGAATACACTTTAGTAAAGCAATTAAGAATTTCAGACAGTTTCATTAAACTGATTTTCATCAATGCACCACTATACTAATTAGAAGTAGTAGTAGTAGTAGTAGTAGTAAGTGTTGTGAACTTGAATTAGACCAAACTTAAGCCCCTTTCACACACAAACACTGCTGTCACACCGCAGTACAGAGCCCCCTAGTACAAAGTCCGAGCAATATCCGCGTGAGCCTGGGTGTGGACACAGCCAGTAATTCTAGGGTAATCACAGCGGGACTGTGGGTGTTCTGTGTTAGTAGATCTACTTAGAACAACATTGTTAAATATAGGAAATATTTATCAGCTTTCTGCTGTTGCATTGCATTTCTGTCCTTCATGAAACAGAGGTTATAAACATTAGGCATGGTTTGTAATCATGTGATTGGCTCGGCTTCAATGCTGTAAATAAAAGTCTTTTTTTTTTTTTTTACTTTTTTCTGCATGTGTGAAAGTGCAACTCCGAGTAAAGTCCAGACCTGATCACCTGGATAGTCCAGATTGCATGTATGAAAAGGGCTTTATATGCATAGGTTAGAATCGTTTTTTACTGTACAAATAGATTTTGTTTTACACATAGTATTAATCCTGAAAAGCAATGTTGAAAAATAATTGTTACCTGATGAAAAACAAAAAAAGTCCCTACTCTGTTGTCCCGAAAAAGAGAACACTAGTCTGTACATAACCATCCCGCCTTTATGATCTCCCCCCTTTTCGCTAATAGTTGGGTACAGTCTGTTACTCACTTTATTTAAACTTTATATTTATAGTTCTTCTGTGTACAGGCTAAAACTGTATGTACCACAAAAAACAAAGACCTAAAAAACAAAAAGAGCACACACCCTAAAAATGCAGCCTCAAACCTTGAGCTCCAAGGAAAACAGGACTACAGCTACTTTTAGTAAGTAGACAGGATTGTAGGAAAATAAGAACAAGAGTGAGGAGAAAGAAAAAAGCAGCAGAGAGGAATAGAGTCGCCACAACCAAAAGAACAAAAGAAAATTGACAGAGCTGAAGAGTGGTGAGAAGAGACATATAACCACTGCATATAATTACCGCAATAACAAGCTATCCACCCTGTGCGACCAGTTTTTATTGGTCGATGTGACAAGAGGGAAGGATGGTAATTGCTGTCTAAAGAACAGTGCAGATTAAAAAATTGATGAGCCTTTCAGCTTAGATGACTG
>OMLM01001168.1:100211-128896 GCA_900302695.1 Helostoma temminkii
ATCCTCAAAATCTAAAACGGTTTTACACTCAAAAATAAATTAGTCCAAAAATAAAATAGTGGCCTTGTGCTAATAAAATATGCTGTCAACAATCACATGTGTAATTTGGAAGATTTGTATTGCCTCTTACATTTTAATTTTTGTTTTGTTAACAAAGATGGAGGTCTTTACAGAAAATACAAACAAAAACTCAATCATTTTGTTTCGATTAACCCTGACATTGTTTAGAGTCCTGAAAATAAAAGTTGTGGAAAACTAGTAAGCACAGAAAGCTGGCATTAACTGCTTCTGCATTCAGTACATGCCAGACACAAAATTAAGACTGACTGGTAGAAAGACGCCTTGTCTACAAACATGTCAATCTTCCACTGACCAGCTTATGTTTTTCCCAGTTACTAACTAATTAAAGAAACACAATACATTGTCTTAGGTAAATTATTGAACATGTTGTAGTAGATCACACCCTAAGGGAAGAATAAGGAAGAGAGAGAGAGAGGGAGAGAGGAAAAAGCATGCAATAGCTAGAGGAGAAGGATGTAAAGTAAACAAACTGCATTTAGCAAAGCTGAATAATATGTTATGCATACGTACATTATTTTTCAAGCAGTTATGACTGTGTTAGTCTTCCAGGCCACCAAGTACTTCATTATCCTATTACAGCGAGCTTGCTAAAGGACTCAATCCCAGTTGTGCGGCTGCCAGCAAAAGAAGCAACCACACTACCAGTGGAGCTAATTTAAAAGAGCCTCTTCATGTAGCCAAGGGCTAATATTTCTGCAGTACCACAATGTTCAGCCAGATTCTTTGAGTCTGTTCCACTGTAGGGAAGTTTGTTTTATTATCCATCCAGTCCTGTGAAGACTTCTGTTTGTGTAAGTGTCCCTATGCGTGTAGGTTGAATGATTTGCCATGTTTAAAGTTGTTGTCATTAGTTATTTGTAGCTCTGTTTACGAACATTACAAAAAGCTAAAAAAGTATTGCCTTAGGAATCACAGAGAAATCATTTCTAGTAATTACTGGCCCACTGTCCTATACCATAAGCTATGATTAATGTTATGTGTCATGCTTTTGTGTTTTCCCCTGTGACTCACTGTCCTCTCCTAACACAGATTTTCCTCTATTAGTGGTCTGTGCATCACACCAACCCTTAAGTTTACCCTAAGCTTTTTTCAACATATACTATAGCTTCAGTTTCAACCACATCTTTTTTAAAGCTTAACGTTATGTGCTGGACTGACATTAGTATTTATTCTTCAGTTTGCTTTATGGAACAGGAAATGTTGTGTTATATGTTACACTACACATAGAGATGATTTACATTCTACACGTTAATTTCACTCTGACTTGTCTTGTAGGAAGGTGTTAGCAGTAGTTCTATATGGTATTCTGCTGTTTTGTATTTTGTCATGATCTGCTACATATTGTATGACTTTTTTCCCCTCTCAAATCCTCTAAAGCCAAGGTTCATCATTGCTCTCTCTCTCTCTCTCTCTCTCTCTCTCTATATATATATATATATACATATATATATTTATTTATACAGGACATACTGTAAAACACAAAAAGCCTACAGCATACTCTAAGAATCACTAAAACCACTGCATTAGCTTGACCCCAAAAAATATGTTACTTTATTAATGAATTCATCTCAATTCAGGGATTGACAAAAGTTGTGGCTTATGAGAATTATTTTTACTACAGATAAACCAGTCTGGTCATTTGAAGACCTATACACACACCTAAAGACGGACGAAGACTAAGAGTTCCAAAGACTTGACAGTTCACTACAGCTCACAGATCTTTAATATTAGTTCAGTTTGAAGAGTCTGGAAGCAGTACACACCTGATAGTAGAGTTTGGGCAACACACTTAAAGACTGGAGAGTGCATCTGTATTTTCTGGCAGGAGACAATACTGTAAAGACCATCTAGATCATCTAAAATATTTGATTAATTTAAAGGTTAAACCATAAACATATGGAAAAGCTGGAAACTGTCAGTTTTGATGGCAACGTTTGGTCCCTTCCCCCTGCTGCTGGTGCCCTGCCCACTCTTTAAGCAAGGTCAAGTTCAGCTTAAACAAGCCTTATATGCCACCTTGAAATATGTGTTTGAATGAATAATAAATAGGTAAATGTTATGCATGATATAAGTTGGGTGGTAATGTGAGTTTAGAGTAAAGTGTATCGATTAGTATGTAAAGGTGACTGTGAAGGTGACTTGCCTGTATGATGCATGTTACTGTATATGATTACTGGAGCAGTGTGAAGGTGTGTATATGTCTTTGTGTGAGAGACTGTGTTGTTAAGCATAAGTTAAAAATACACAATGCAAATGTACAGTTACTCCTAAGTGATGCTTGTATGCTCAATAAATTGCTAATCAGACCAAACCAGATCAAACAGTTACAGGTAATAAGTGTCTGCCCTGATGTATACCTATAGTAAATACTAACGCAGCGACCTGGGGGTCATCATTCATGAGTTTGTAGTGCTTCTAGCATTGCGCACACACACACACACACTTACACCATTTCTCTCTCTCACACAGAGTAATTGTGCTATCAAAGACACTACAAAAGGCTAATTAAGAATATGCATAGCCTGGACTTAACAAGCTCATTTGTCTCTCACCATCCACACAGTGCTAACAAGGCCCACTGCTCATTAAGGCCTTTAAGCCGCAGGCCAGACAGCCCCCTGTCAGTTAGCTAACAAGGTAAATGAAGGAGGCAGACTGTGTTGACTTGTCTTGGACGGATGGAGGTGGGTGATTAGTCTGCTTTGACTTTTCACCAAGACAGCAGGGCAAGGTTCAACTGACCCGAGAGAAGCACTGCCCAACATTATTACTGAAGAGCCGGCCATCATACTGACAAGATGACTCATGCATGCAAGCCTGTGTGTGTGTGTGTGTCTGTGTCTGGGCAGTTGTGTACCTCAGTGTGTGCATGTGGGAGGTTAATTAGCTCCTTGACTTCTTGCTGTGAAGATCGGCCAAAAAGTAATCATACAGGAAATAAATTGATACTCACTTTTTAATTGTTTCCTTTGCTTTTGAGCTGTATATTTATTTATTGAATTTGATGATTCAGTTTTAATTTTAAGTAATACAGTTGTTATTATTATACAAATTATGGCAAGCTTGTCTGCTGAAGAACCATAACTTGACTCCAATGACTTAGATCTTTATATAAAATGAAAATGTTCTAGTATCTTAAACAGAGTCTTTTGTAAAAATGGGACCTAATTATTTTTGAGTGAACTGCAATAAATTTCTTAGATTTTTCCACTGAACATGCATAACTGTTGGCATTATTTTCAATGTTATTGTGTAATTGTGTAACATTTGGTGTAGCCTGGCCTGTTGTTCAATAAATGAAATGTCATCCACTATTTTGAAGCTTTAACTGAAAGGGATAGTGCAGCCGCAGGGGCTTTTAACCTCTGGTCTCACTGCATATTTTATTACACTGATGCACTGAAGAAATGTAATAAGCTGCTGTTACCTGTAAAAACTAGAGTGAGGCAGAAGTATGCTTAATGACCAAAGACGAGCTATTTTCAGTCAGACCTTGAATGATCTCAGGGTGAATCCTTCGGTTTTATATTCTATTGCTAGCAGCAACTATTTAACAAAGAAAAAAGCTATGCTTTTTTTATATAAACAGTTTTCTGACAGATGGACTCAAAGCCCTGTGGCTTCAACAAAACTGTAATCCCAAGTAGGGGAAAGCTCTTTCAGTCAGTGACACAAATAAGAAATACACTCCCTATGAGTCTGGGATCGAGATTTATTAAAACATACTGCCACTGCTGCAATCACTAGTAAAGCCTCAGACACATTTTTGGGCCATGGGCCTATTTTTATTCAGCCCCCCATATGGCAAAAGTTCCAGCATGTCTTAATGAGCCTGCAATCCAAAGGCAAGATAAGGTAAGGCAACTTAAGATTAACTTTATTGATCCCTGAGGGCTTGGCATGCCAGAGGGGAAAATGAATCATTACAGCAGCAAAACAAAATAGAGCAGGATAGAGTACAGAGTGAAAGGGGCAACAAGGTAGTGTATTGTGCGGGGCCCATAATCAATGATACTGAGGTCAGCCCCATGGCAAGAATGACGAGGAAGAGACGAGAAGTTGCCAATTAAACACTGTCAGGATCAAGGATGTGCCAAAGAATTGTTGGTGTATTTATGCCCCAGCACTGCTGACTCTCCTGTCCTCCAAAAGACCAAACTGTTTGACTGCATGACAGTGGCAGATACACGTTTCAGTAACGAGAAACACATCTTGGAAATTTGACCAAATCAGAGCTGTTGTTTGGACAATATGGACATCGTACAATTAGGCTTATTACAATGCTAGTCTGAACAAACACTGTTGCAAATATCAAAACATGCTAAACAGAACAGGTTTGGTCCAGAATTTACTAAGCATTTCATAGTAGGAAACCTCTCCTAAGTGGTCAAAAATTCTCAGAGTAACACAATTTTAATACTTTGCTTGCAATTTAGTAGGAGTAAGAGCAATTTATCAAGATTTTTGTCTCTCTTCTAAATGACATCTATTTTGACTGCAATGTACAGGAGTTGGCCACTACCCTATCAGTCCCCAAAGCACTAAATATTACTTCTCTTTTGCACAGACTTACACACCAATGAAGGCAGGGCTGCCATCCAAGGTGCTGACCTGACCCAGTGTGAGCTAGCTGAGGTTCAGTGTCGTGCCAGAGGACATTGCAACATGTGGAGCCTGGAGGAGCCAGTGACATTGATCCCTCCTATATGTAACCTCAGTTAATCCACAGATTCATTAAAGGTCCCCTATTATGCAAATTCCACAGTTTGGTCACTTTTGAACAATTTATATGGTTCAATTCATATTAATACACACCAAAAAGGATAAAAATGCAATCCCCTTTTTTCCACTTCCAAAACAGTTTCAAATACTAAGCGTGAAAATTATGGAGTTGTGTTATACTGATGCTTAGATTTCCAAAAATATATGTAATATGTAGTCTATTAGACTTTGTACCTGAAATAGATTTCATGACACAGGGTGTCATAAAAGTTATTGTATAAAAAAATGAAAATGGAGTATAATATGTTTGTGAAAGCAAAAACATATATGTATACAAAACAAAACTAAAACAGCCAATCATATTTTAATCATATTTCAATAGCTTGGCAATCAATCTGCATGGCTTGGGTTATGATATTCCACAGATAATTTGATTAAGTAAACAGAAAATGCAGTTTTCCATACAAAAGCATTTTTCTTTCCTAGTATACAGTTACCTGTAGCTCATCCTCACTACACATCCCTGTGATCTGTCCCACATATTGTTTGTCATCATATTTAGCAATGACATACTGTCTCTCTGTGTATTTCTCTTGTATCTTCTCTTGTCTCTCGGTCTGGTTGATGTGATGCAGAATCTTTTATGTAAGATTGGCTCTGCAGTAGGTGAGCTACAGTGGCTTAACTGGCCACATGGCACCCTACGTGAGACATGGTCAAAATAAAGTTTGTAGCAATTGCAGATGTCAGGGTACTTGAAGAAACAGCTCAGAGCTCTATCAAAACTTTTCCTGGGGCAAAAGACTATAATTGGTGAGTATGACTAATTCCAGTCACTGGACACCCTGACGGGGGTGCATCTCACCCGTGGAACAAATCTCACCTTCCTTGATCCATAATGATGATATTTTCAGAGCTCTTCTGTACATACTCATGCATGACTGCCTTATGCTTCAACACTTCTCCGATACCATCAGGTGCTCCCGTCCCAGAAGAATGCTCTGAGAAGTTTCAGGTGACTCACTTGAATCCCCACAACAGGTATGTGTCCAGGTGTGTGCAACTTTGTGTAAAGTCCGCGACTGATTGCTAGATAGTCTGGAGTGCGTGTATAAAAGCAACCTAAGGGCTTTTTTAGACCCTCAGAGTATGCATGTGTGACAGTTTACTGAAAAAGCAAAGCTGTCATGACTTCATGTTTCTTCTGTCATTTTGACTTGCC
This sequence comes from Helostoma temminkii, assembly GCA_900302695.1. Taxonomy (NCBI): domain Eukaryota; kingdom Metazoa; phylum Chordata; class Actinopteri; order Anabantiformes; family Helostomatidae; genus Helostoma; species Helostoma temminkii. The sequence continues at coordinate 106,237 of OMLM01001168.1, forward strand.
ACCAAAATAATGTATTCATAATCCTTCTTGAGTATTTTGTGATTGAATTAGAGGGGATGACAATGCATTTCATTCCCACTGAAGAGCATTGAGAAGTTTCTGTTGTACAGAAATAGAAATTTTAGGGTGGAGGGTGGGGAGGAATGGGAGGATCCGGTGGTGGTAGTGTTGACAGCCTCAGGCTGTGCTAAATGAGCTTTGGTCAAAACAGAACAGCTTCTGAGATGAGGAGTAGGTGTGGGAGGCAACCTGTGTGTTTGTGAAAGTTTGTATCTGCACACACACCCCTTCATGAGTTTTTCAGTGTGCATATCACATTCTTCTTCTTTCCGGAGCAGCTCCTGGGATGCCTCTCGGCTCAGCTGGCTGCGGAGCATGCTGCGTCCTGGAACTGATATGGGCTCAACACCAACTCACTACACTAATCTATCCTGTCTTTGCTTCACTTTCTGTGCTCGAAGTGAGCACTGGAACTGGATGTTTAATTTTTACTACAAATACAGTGACAAATAACATTTAGAAAAACAGGGATTTTATTTATATTAAAAAAAGGATAAAGATTTATAGTCATATCAAGAAGTAAAGACTCACTGTGTGATCATGTGTGACTTGGTGCAACCTGTGTTGTGTCACCTACACTAGGATACTAGACAACAACATACAAACCATAACAGTACTTAATTTCCTCTGGCACACGCAGTCATAAGGCAGCCATTAAACTGACTATAAGCAGAAAAGAGAAACAGCACTACTCATACTGCATTATTGTATTAGTTATGACTGACTTGGTCTCTGTTAGTGTCTAATCAACTTTTCCATTTGAATTTTCTCAGATGCCTGCATGCTTAGTGAGATAGATTTCTCATTATGTCCCATGGTCATTTGGCCTATAATTAAACTGTTAGCTCACCTTTAAACATCACAAAGGGATGAAAATAGCTTCCCCACTCTGTGGTATTATAACATCTGCATTTCAATATGGAGAAATGCAATTTTCACATTATTAATATCCATTAAACATTATGTATTAGTGATTGTGATGAATCAAGGATTATTCAGATTCTTCAGATTATGCACCCTACAGTTTATGCTTTACATTCATAATATTTAAAGGTATTATGACACCACGACAATCAATTATCATAGCTATTGTTTCTTTATTAATCATGTTTTTTGACTCCACTCATAATAAAGTGATACAGTATTGACTTACAGAAGTCAGCACATTGCAGATGTATTTCTATATAGCCATATTCTACTTAAAGCAAAATGTACAAAAGTCACATGGATTTACAAAGTGCAAGCTTGTAGTGTTGTAATGTTAATGAGTAGACATGAGATGCATCTCAAGTCTCTTATATGACTGATCCTTGGTCCTTGATCATCATTCGACCTGTAAATAGTTCTGGCTTTACATGTTGTCCTTGTATCAGCTATGAGGAGTAAGGAGTAAGCAGTGATGTTTAAGAGTCCATCTTTATGGAAGTCTCAATGAATCTTTAGTGAAAATGAGGACAGGAAAAGATGAGCAAGCCATACTTATGAGATACCTGAGATGTACCCATTGTAGTGCTAATGCTAACTAGCTAGCGCAACTTATAAAAACAGCAGGCCTAGGTGCAAGTTCTCATTTCAAATTAACAATGAAACAGCACACCAGACACCAGACGGATAGCAGTGCAATATAAGCTTAGTAGTAGTTACTATCATCTTTTCATCAAAACAGATGCAACAAATCACACTCATAGTCTAGAAACTATGTCTGTCTTTTGTATAACCTCTGAATCGTTTTGGGGTAGCTGCAGTAGATCTGTAACAATACTGTAATTTACTGTTATTTTTCAAAATCTCTTTGATTGCTGACCCTTTTTGTCCAAGATGGCCACTAGTGCACACCAGTAAGTAGTAAGTAAGCATGTAAGTAAGTAAGTAAACAAGTTAAAAAGTGTTCAAGTATTCCGTCCATTTTCTGGACCGCTCAGTCCCTGTAGGGGTTTGGGCAGGAGGCGGGGTACACCCTGGACAGGTCACCAGTCCATCGCAGGGCCACAGTTCAAATATTCTAATAGAATAATTTTATAAAATATAAAATAAAATAATATATAAATAATAATGATTTATATATTAAACAAGAAAAAGCAAGTACAGCAAAGGTACTGTTTAGTGGCACCTTTGGAATGTGTTGAGACAGGCAACCTTTCACACTCACACGCAGAGGCAATTAATTGCACAATTTTGGACGGTGGTGGGAAGCTGGAGCACCTGGAGAGAACTCACTCAGGCAAAGGTAAAACACAAAATCCACATAGAAAAAAGGCACGTGTGCCACTTCATTACATACTGAACATTCATCTTTGATTTACTGGGGTTTTTTGCAGTGTCAAGCTTCTTTTCATCTTCACCAGTATTCTGAATGTGAGGTGTAGCTGTGTTGCTTAAAACATTCTACCACCACAAGTACAGCCAGTTGGTGACACATTCATTAGTTGAGCTGCTAATTAGCTGGCTTGTCAACGCTGCAGCCTCTGCTCTTTTTTAACTAAGCACACACACACACAGTGCAACACCAATGGATATGAACACATGTATACACATCGACTATGCAAACTTGAATGCAACAGAAACACTCATGCAAGACATATGTGTCAGCAACAGCCTAATTAAAAATAGTGAGAGGTAAATGGGTGAATGAGAGACATGAAGAATAACATAAAAGACAGCTAGAGTGGGAAAATAGATCTTTATTGATTGTGACTTTCAGCACTAAGAGCCCAAGGTTTTCTGGGGGCACACAGAGAGAGCGTCTTTCTTTACCCAATTAAAATGGTCCCACTCTGAAGTGTTGTCAACCACAGACAATAACCTGAGCTGTGGAAAAGAGAGAGGGAAGGACAAATAAAAGGAAGATGGAGCCTGACAGGATCCAGTGGGGAGGGAGACAGAAATGTTGTGGAAATAGAGAAAATTATAATACAGAAAGGGGTAAGAAGGTGAGTCATAAAAAAGGAGTAGACAAACATATACAGAAATAAAAAGGAGAGGCTAATAAAGAATTAGGAAGAGGAGAGGCAAAGACGCAGAGATTAGCAAAGACAAAAAAATATCTGGCTATGCTACACCACAGCGTTATTAATGACGAGCAGGTTTAGTGGAACTACTCCAGAAAAGTCTGGAGCCTATTTTGCCTAAATGATACAGAGAATGTAAAGTTGAATATTAGTTTTGTGCGTCATGTTTTGTGGATCACACTGCCTGAATAGGCTTATAATCGAACATTCATCATATATCGTGGAAACCTGGTCATGAGCTTGTAGGCACTAAATATTATGACCCCTCTGTATATGATTGAAACATAACCCTGTTTCTATGAGACATACACTACATCACAATATAGGATGTGCAGGCATATTGTTCTTTTATTGTAACATTAGCCAGAAAAAGTTGGACCCAACATGCCTAGAAGCACAAAGAAAATAGAAAGAGTGAAGACTGGACATAGAGCACATGTGAAACTGGTTTCATGGCAACTTTCTACAAGTTTTTATCCTGCATTCTTATTTTGTAGTTCTCTATAACCTATGTACTGTATCTGTTACATAGAACAGACTATATAACCAACTAGTAAGGAGCACCTTAGATTAATATATTTAATTTGAAAAATGTGTCTATAGATAAATCTGCAGTATCGTTAGACAGAGACTGGTCTTTATACTTCATTTAAATTAAACTAGTCAACTACATCCCAGAGTGACTTAGTCTACTCTCTAGATGACTGCTTCAGTAGTTAGTCAGATTAAACTGATAGAAATCAGTAAAATATATGTTTTTCAGAGTGTTGCAATAACATACAGTAAGAGATTTATGAATGCAGCATTGTTCCATCATGGAGTCAGTTTTAGTCCCAGGGAGTTCCTGTAAGAGGAAAGTATGATAACTTTATTGTAATATGTTACATTTTGCTTCTGCTCAGAATCATCAGCTAAACTATCTAAAACTTGTGAGTCCCAGCTCTGATTATGCATCACTTCCCACATTGCTGTCAGATCCTGTCATGTTCATTTAAGGTAGAGACATAAAATAATAACATGTAGGTGCTTTTACTGTGGCATTTAGCATTATAGTGTCATTTTCATTCCATGAATACTGATTATAGGAGCTTTTGTCACTTGATGAGTTTTATTGTGTCTGATGGATATTCATTATCCAACAGTTCATTCGCCAGCCAAGAGAGACAAATGGTTCAATCATAATTCCACAGATGAATCTGCATGGCATTTCGTACTGTAAATAATAGAAAAATGTGAAAAAATAATAGCAGTGTGAAAACACAACCAGGAAATTTGAAAGCATCGAGTCACAACTTACCTAATAAAGTAAACACAGATAAAAACTCACAGAACAACGTAAGATTTGGAAGGTTATATGGATAAATGTTTGCCACAGTAGCTCTTAAGCTTTTTACTCCAAGTCTGAGGCTCATATGAAGCTTCAGCAGTACCCTAGTTAAGTTGTATTCTTTAAAGATAAGGTTTATTTAAGATAGATTTTCCTTCTTTGAACAGTGGCGAAGCAGCCATGGAAACCCATTCCATGAAGCTCTCTGCGCACTGTTCTTGAGCTAATCTGAAGCCACATGAAGTTTGGAGGTCTGTAGCCATTGACTCTGCAGAAAGTTAGCGACCTCTTCGCACTGTGCGCCTCAGCATCCGCTGACCCCGCTCCGTCAGTTTACGTGGTCTGCCACTTCGTGGCTGAGTTGCTGTCGTTCCCAAACACGTCTACGTTCTTATAATACAGCTGACAGTTGACTGTGGAATATTTAGGAGCGAGGAAATTTGGAAATTTTCACGACTGGATTTGTTGCATAGGTGGCATCCTACCACAGTTCCACGCTGAAATTCACTGAGCTCCCGAGAGCGACCCATTCTTTCACAAATGTTTGTGAAAACAGTCCGCATGCCTAGGTGCTTGATTTTATACACCTGTGGCCATGGAAGTGATTGGAACACCTGATTCTAATCATTTGGATGGGTGAGCGAATACTTTTGGCAATATAGTGTATGTCTTAAACTTCAAAAGATACTCAGCTAAACTGAGGCTAAAATGCATTTGCATAAATCATGTGCATTTTGTCTCTTATACATAGATGTTATATTTTACAGCTTCAGGGCTGGTGCAAATAGTATAAAACATATGCATATTACCCAAAATATGATATATTTTGATAATAAACACCATTACAAGACATAGCTGTTGTCATTATAGCCCTTTTCAGATGTGATATGTAGCATTGCTGTTCTGAATTGATGGTTTTCTGTCATTCAGACATGTTTCTCAAGGCTTTATTCAGAGATACCCATGACTGTGACAGGGGCATGGTACGCATGTAATGGATTATTTTATTTTTAGGCCACTTTATGCAGGGACATCAACAGTGTAATTTGTTTTCAACATCGCTTCTGTGTTTAACCAAAGACATTAATAACAAACGGATGCCTTGAGCTGCTCTTTGCATTTTCAGTGCAGTAAATTAATGCACTGCACTAATGCACTGATCATTTCAGTACATTAGGATCTGTGGCTGTCGCAGACTGATGTTTCCCTTGATGCTCTTTCTTTCCACATCTTTTTACATGAACAACAAGAGTTTCAACAAGAGGGTGAATTTAAATATTAAATTTATTATAGATTTTTTTGGCTTTTCCTTTGGTTACTTAACAAATAGACACTGTTACCTGAAATGATTATGAATGGGCAAAGACTAAGTGGTCCAGCTGCTAATTTTCTTGTGACCTCACTTTTCTACTTGATAAGGTCTACATTATTTTTCATTCTAGACACAAAATTCTGGTCCATACCTGTAAATGTCACTACATGCAGACCCCGTATGGGTCACATGTGTGCTGGAGCCTATCCCAGCTGTCACACAGGCAAGAGGCGGGGTACACCCTGGACAGGTCGCCAGTCCATCGCAGGGCAGAAAGTGACATATAAATGTTATTAGATCTTACATAGTAAGGTTGTCGTTGTTTCATTAAAGAGACAAAGGTGATCAATCAGACATGAAGCTTACATATTCAAATGCAGTGCATGTCGGAATATTTCAACAACTTAATGCATACATAGCAGCAATATCAACATTTGTTGAGTGTCACTGCTGATTTTAATTCCAGAGACAGAAAAGACTTGAGCTAATTACTGTGTCCTCCAGCAATAAGATAAAATCTACACTGATCAATGCAGCCTTGAAATACAAACAATGGACCTAATCCCTGAAGCCAAGTAGCAGAGCTGTTAGTTTCACTTTAGCAGCTGAGACTAATTGCTAATTGTTGCTAATTGTTGCTTTGTCTCAGCAGACGACACCAGCAGGCTCTCTGTGGGGAGCTTTTGGCCCCTCTTCTTTTCCTGCTGAGAGACTGCAGTGGCTTCGGCTGAGACAAACCAACAATTAGACCAACCTCTCTCTGCATGCACTCAGCTGCTAGAGTTAAATTAACTGGATGGACTTTACAATAATGAATTAAACTATGCTCAGACTGGGACCACTGTGGGATACGAACAACAAGTGGTGAGTCATTTGTCTGTGAAATTACTAAGAGGGAAAGAGACAGAGAAAAGTGGCAGGGGTATTACTGGAGCATAGAAAACAACACATACAGTACATAGCAGATCCAACACCTGTCAGCTTGAATACAACTCCAAACTATCGTCTAGTCTTTGTGTGGAATTAGTGTTTTTGGTGGCAGAAATCTGAAAACCTGGCCACATATACTAAAACACTGAATGACTGATTCTTAAAAACCAACATGGGTAATAAACTGTAAGGCTGTCTGACTACCAGGTTTTCCCCCTGGTAAGTGGTATACATTGAGAAGTAAAAATCTTTGTGATAAGTGAATAATAGCTACATTTACTAGGTATATTTATTTAAGATTTACTCAGCATATTTACTAGGGACTTTTAGCGTGTTATCCTACTTTTTTGCTATCTGAAAATATATTCCTCATCAATCATTCTAGCTGAACATATAACATTTTAAGTCTTTCAGGTAGTGTATATATCACACCTTTATGGTTTACAGCCTTGCTGCCTTATTAAATCCATTAAACTGTTCGCTTTCCTTCCAACACAAGCCACAAGAGGACAAACTCATCACTGCTCTTTCTCAATACAATATGGCGCTCTGCCAAAGCAGTCCCACCCACTAGCTAAAGAGTATCACTCTGTATGAAGTCACAGTCACAGCTGAGATGGGGTCTCTGTATTAAGCAGGACAGAATAAATAAACAGATTAACTGTGGGATGCACACGCTACCCCCACTATGACCAGAAACATCCGTCAGTAAGGATAATGAAAGACACCTTCTCTCCCAGCTGTTATGTTACATTACACGTTGTTTCCATGCATATGCCAACACACTTGTTTTATTTTACCTTATTCTGTGGTTTATTTAATGTCACCATAAAAAGGAATTGTAAAAAAGATTTATCTATATGACCAAAATAATATTTGATGTATAAAGTATAAAGAGGTAGAGATGCATGTATCTTTAATTTTCAGGGATCCATACTTAAAACACAACAGAATTTTAGAGCCCACATCCTCATACCATACTGGTTTCAAAGCAGTCCTTGCTGTGGCAAACCATCCATGATAACATAGATATGGTATTATCACAATATCATGCCAGTATTGCCAGAGTGTGTGTTGGATAAACAGACAGAAAGAAATAGTATAGACAATGGAAAATATATTGAAAATCACTTGCATGGGCAGCTAGAATCTTGGGGGATATAACTTATGTTTGCTACTATGTGTCTAGTTTTATATATAGAACAGTTTGTGAACATACGCCCTTGTCAACATCCATTTGTTGGTACATCCCCAAACCACAGCTTGGTTAGGTTTAGCCACAACATTACTGTTTGGGTTAAAATAACTTCTTCATCTTGACATAATAAAAACTGTACCATGCTTCCATTAATCTTTCAGGCCACTGCACTGTGATTTACATGAACTCCAGGCAGTGTTGTGCTACTTTGGAAAATCCAAAACAGCAACAGTTAAGTTTTCTCTTGGTTCACCTGTTGTAGATAAAAACTGAATGCTACAAATATTCACGTCATGTTCACGTCACCAGAGAAGAGTCCTGCACGGGTCCAATTTGGAAAACCACACTTACCACAATACTAAGACTGCCAGGTTGTGTTACTGTTGTGGCTGATTGATGTAGACCAGATGCAGAACTGGTGGCTCTTTACAGAGGGCTTGAGGTTTTGTACTGGGCCCTTTTACTTTAGACTGTAAAGAGATGCAACACAAATCCAAGGGGAAACTTACAGAGACAGAAAAGTGGTATACAAATGTGTACTGACACTAAGGTGCTAATCTTGTGGTGTGGGTTTATCAACGACCATGATGAAATGTAAGGAAAACAAGTGCTGATATTTCAGAACCATGGTCAGAGCTGTGGATTTGACCAATAATTTGATTCCAGCTAAAAAAAGGAAGCAAGGCCGCATTTACCTATTATTGTTTTTACTCATGCACGCACCTGCGATTTAACATTAATATATTTTTCACCTATCACAAATTACTTTTGCAGGTTGCCCATCACCTTTATAGCTGTAGCCCCAGTGGTGTTGGTGTTAGTACCGGCCACATTGAACACAACTGACAGTCTTTCTGAACATCCCCCTGAAATAATAACATCACAATGTGAACTCATGGTTGCAAACAAGAAATGAAGAGCTATACCCACTATGCACCTGAGTAATTTATTTGCTCCTGTCTAAAAGGCTTTATCACTTGCAAGGGCACTTACTGACACAACTTCTTATACCCAAGATTCTCTACTATACAGTGGCTCCTTCTTAATTTCTTTCACTGCTCTGTAAGTTGGAAAGCTAAATGTGCTCCCAGCCTGAAAACCAGTGGTTTCCAGCTAATATGCCAGGAAAATTCAAGGCCAGGCTGGATTTCATTCCAACCAAACACAGCAGCAGGTGATTTAAGTGATTACATCGTCCTCTCTGGTTGAAAGTCCTAATTAGTGTAATCGGCTGCTTTAGTGTTTGGTTGAAATGAAAGTCTGCAAAATGTTGGCACACTGTGTAACATCCTTGGTTATAGTTACTGTAGATGTCCCATGATGTGTCCAGTGCAAGAATGCCTCACATTTAAAGCACAGGACAATTTCTGACAAATCTAAGATATGGACATATATTATTCCCCCATGAAATGACAAACGTCTTACTTTTATTTGCCCTTGAATTATCATTTCTTTCTCTTTGGCAGTGAAACCACAGATGGACACTTATTGGACATAGCTGTAGTGCCTATGTAAACTGGATATTTTTTGATTTGTGATATATACTCTACAATTTAACAAAATACAACCCTTACATGCCCATCGTTCACATTATGGACTTACGTGTCAGTGCAAACAGACAGAATAGTCTGCTTGCTTATATGCTGTTTTATACCTTTAGTATGCTTAATCTATCTTTCAAGAGCATAAATTGTCATCAAACAAAAAACAAAGAAACAAAAAAAAAACACAGAGAGAGACACATCACCATCTAATCATAGCACTGAAACTATCTAGAAGCGCTGATCTGAAGCCCAAAGGACGTGTGCAGGCACTTGTATGCTGAATGTAATCAGATTAACTGTAAATATAGTTATGCCTATATATATATATATATATATATATATAAGTTAAATTTTATAGACATGACCTCACATAGTAAGTTATCAATGCACTAATACGATCACTGTGTATTTAAGAATGTATTAGTGTAATGGGGTTATGTCTCTTTTTACAAGTAAGAATATTTTTTTTTCCTTTTTCTTTCTTTTATTCTCAGTTCCCATCCATTAGTTTCCATTATGTGGGCCACCCATTGTCTCTGTTTCTGAGCCTCATGAGCCTCCACTGTCTGGAGACTGGTTCTAAAGAAAAGATCAAACAAATCTCTGCTCTATAGTGTTTTGTTCAATAGCATACATTTAAGGCCACATGTATTTTTTTTATATTACAATACTGATTTTCTACTTCCATTCCTTGTGTCTGGTTGTCCTCATGCTTCTTTTGGCATCAGAGCAGCACAAACAGCAAGGAAAGAGACTTAAGATTAAATATCATCCACACTCCTTAGCATACAGATTAGTACACTGAGCTCTGTTGTTGTTTGAACATTGAATCAATTCAGTGCCCAAAGCCAAATCTCTGCTGTAATCCATTTTAAAAGAGGAGTAATCAGGAGTGTACAACACAACTCTGCTGATGCCTTTAAATCAAACTCTAAATAAATTACCTAATTTTGCATTTTGGTTTCATATTTGTTTTCAGGAGTTAGAGTGTGAATAAAGAAGTCACTCATTTTTATATGTGTGTTTTAATGCTTAAAAAACCTAGTGAAGTGTGTTTATGTGTGTGTGTGTATGCATTACTGTAATACATGTACAGCCCACGGTGTTACTTTATTTACCAGGGTACTGGCTCAGTGAATTTGGTTAATACACTAGTTGTCTTACTCAGTGTGGCTGTAACTGACTTTACACTCCCACACTAGGAGGACAAAAACTGATTTTGAGACAGATTTGTAGCCTGTAAACTGGTCAGGTCATATACCTGTAAGCATCACATAATATACAATTGGACAGCACTTTCCGGTGTGACAGACTACGTAGATTATAATGTATTGATCTAGATGATATTTACTTTATTTTCTCTTAGTTTCCTAAGTACTTCATATTTGGCTTGATTAAGAAATTAAAAGAATTATGTTGTAAAAGCCAAAAGGAACAAAAACAGACCCTTAAATTCTGAGTTTCCAGGTGTAAGTAAATGTTCTCTTTTTTTCCCCCTCTCTAAGCTTGAGCATGTTTTTCACAGTTTCTCTTCTCTCCTGTGTTCGCCTCTATTCCTGAAACATCTCTTCTCCCATATGGGGCTCTGTAGGAGGTCCTGCCAGCTATAAAGCTGTGTTTGTCCTCCTATAATCTTTCATTTTTTGTCCCTACTTCTATTTTTCCATCTCCACTCATTCCCCTCCCTTTTCCATTCCCTAAAGAGATCCTGTTTTCTTCTAAAGCTGTGCCTGTGTTTGTCATCCACTTTGCCACCCCATTTTTCTCCCTCTTTCACCTCTTCCTGCTGTCCCTTCAATAACTAAATCAGAGTCTTGTCAGTTATGAAGCTCTTTGCAAACCAGCCTCCCTATTCCAATATACCACTCATCCAGGGACATCTAGAACCCCTGCCACCACCCTTTGACAAAATCTGTGTTTGTATGAGAATCTGTGTGTTTAAAACAAAAGTGTGATTTATTTTTTTTATGTTTATATAAACAGATGTAGAATATGTTTGAGTTGTGTGACCTTGTCTATACGTAGTATTAAAATGCATCCTGGGTGATCTGATTACTCAAACCACTTGCTGAGGTGGTCTGGGACACATTTGACCACATCTTTTGTATCATAAACAATAATGCATCCTCATGTATTCCTGACAACAACATTACAGGAAAATATAATATCTATGCATGATGTGCTCAAAGCAAAAAAGAAAGAAAGAAGCTTGCTGATGTATGTGGTCAGAGCACCTAATTTACATTAGAGCTGAGCAATTTGTCTAAACAAAACTTGATGATTGAACTGACGAATAACTGGCAGTTTATTACTATATACATATAAATATACATCTGGATCAAATCTGGACACAACACAGGCGGATGTGCATGTACAGGTGTAAATAGTGATGTGTCTCGGCTGTCTACTTGTAATCCGATAACCCAAGATGCATCTTAATACCAGGTGTAAACAGGGCCTTTGCTGTTAATTAAGATTCCAGATATTCCAAAATCCAGATATCATCGCCATGAAGCTGAAAGCTGGAGAATTAAGCACAATGCATTGGAGAAACAGTTTACCATCAAAGTCTTTCAGCTTTGATGGATTTGCTTTCAGACCGACACTGCTCTGAACCTCACTGTATAAAAAAATCCCCTTTAGAACCTTATGATTTTTTAAAACCTCTTTTTGACTTCACACTGTCATTATATTGATTAATGTAATTCACTGCTAACTGCAGAAAGAAAAAAACGTCTTTACAGAGTAGCTGTATTTATGATGTTTCATGGAAAGTGAGCAATTTCCAATAATTATTTTTCTCAACAGGTATTTTAACTTGTTATAGTTGTAAAGCACAAGTGCTACTAATATCATTAGTTTCAGATAAGACGGTGTAGACTTCATATGGAGTATGAGTTAATAGGTTAACACTTTTGTGCCTAATACCAACCAAGTTGCTTTGTTTGCGTGGTTGTTCTCCAATCACGTTACATGAGTCAGGGTTATGTGAAGTTAAATAAGTCATTTTTGAGGCAAACGTACATTTTAACCATGTATATTTAGTCCCTAAACGTAACTCAGGTGTCTACTACCAACCATATTGCATTGTGTGCTTTGACTGTTTAGAGTGAAAATAAGCATTACACAAGCCTCCATGTTGGTGGCATTGTACAAGACCGCACGATATGGCGCAGTTTCAATAAACACCTGTTTCAAAGAGTTTAGACAAATGACCTATTTGGGCGTTAAAGTTGGATGATGTGTAGGACAGTGAATGTTTTCATCCAAATGCAGCACCAAAGTAAACAACCCAGTCTCCTAAAAAATACATTCCTATTCTGTATAAACTGTAATTGCAATTCTGTTTTTGTGGAAAACATATTTGTAACCTCATTAAAATTTCACTTAACATAAATGATAAAATGCAAATACATTGATATTTAACATATCAATAAAATGTCCACAGACAACTTATTTTTGTCTATAACACTCCATTTTCTCTTCAGCTAAAATATCCAATCTTGCAGCGTCTGACTCCAACTCTATTAATGGGTTTTATTACCAGAGTACTTTTCATGCCTAATCCTAACCTCATGCAGGGCACATCATTGCATAAAAAGACAATGCAATAAGATGATTTAATTCCAGGAATGGAAAGCCAAGTGAAAACGTGATAAGAATATAGCACACTTCTTTATGTCTCCAGCACCCTGCATCTAAAGAAGCTGAATTCTTAATGTAAGCCATGATTTATTTGTTAAGCCAGAGTCATTGCCCTTTGTCACATTAATGTGTTCAGCCATTTTATCAGTGTACCATGACATGTGAAAATATCTTCTTTTAAGAAGGCTTATCAGTTTTTAAAAATGCTTTTTAGATCACAATAAGTAATGCATTTAACTTTACAATAAGTGAAATTAAATACATCTTATGTTTTTAATAATCAAGAAAAGTTGTTGCTTTCATTAGAATTTTTTAATTATGTTCCAGGCACTTTGCCACTGATTGCAGTTACAATCTTGTTCTCAGTTTGGGGGACAGTTTATCGTTTAGAAATAGCTTATCAAAGAAATAATGCATATTATCTGTAGTGATGCTACAAAAGTAAAGGAACAGTTTAGTGTAAAAAAAACAGGATTAATACAAGGCCAATGTCACACAAACAGTGATTTCTACAAATGGAACAAACCTGAAGAACCAGTTTTGGAAAATTCTAACAGATCTACACATTCTGGGACAATAATGAATATCGGACATTGCAGAGAACAAAGAGCAAGGCAGTAGAGTAATTACAAATTTTATTTGATAATATATTAAACCTATTACCTATGAAGCATCATGTATACTACATCTGTATATACCATTTTTATCTGTTGAATGCTGTCAAGTACAGTTTTTAACACAGTTGGATAAAGCAGCAAAATCATTAGGAAAGTAAACGAAGGAAAGAAGACATATTTCCTTTAGGTCCTGTATTTTTTCTTTTTAATGAAATGAATGACTGGGTGATCTTCTGCTCCCTCAGCACAATCACTCATCTACCCCATCTTTCCATCCGTATCTATTGGTTTTCCTTATTAAAAGTCTCCATTGTTCAGCATTAGCAGAAGCCCTCATTAGCTGCTTGTGTCAATGCACTTTCATGGTGATAAATAGCTGCTATATCATTGGGTCAATGCTGCAAAATTAAAACCCCAGTGCTTAATGCATTCCCAAACAAAACAGTTGACCTTGGGAACAGGCAGAAATAACAAGACTATGATTGCAAAGCATTCTGCCTTATTGGGGATATTTGCACATATTTTGCACACTCTGTATTTATATTCTTCTAGTGTAAATGCCGGCATTTGTAATGAAGGGCTCTTTTGAAAGATGAAATAAGCAAGGTAAATGCCAAAGAAAGAATTGAGCAGTATAAACAAATCTTAACTGAGGATCTTGGATGTGAGGTTAACTGGTGACTCTAACCTGAATGGTTTTGTGTGTCTATATGTCAGCACAGAGATAGACTGAATGACAGCAGCGGATAAGCACTTTAGATAATGGTTGTGAGCTAGTATAAGAAAAAAGGAAAAAATATAAGGTGTTAAAATCATATATTTTTATTTTTACCTTTATGTGATACATTATTGTGATACGACTCTTGGCCTAGCCACTTTCTTGCATGCTTCCTTTTTTCCCTTCTGCTTTTATATTTCATTACTTGTTTACATCCATCTCTCCATGCCTGTCAGCTGAGCTTCTCTTTCTTCTCCTCCAATGGCACACAGCAGATATTTGGCAGAAACACGAGGTGCCTGTCGTTGCTAAGATAACTGCAATTGCAATTTTCTGAAAGAACCCATCTGAAGTGCATTTTTCTTTTTTTCTTTTTCTTTTTTTTTGCTTAAATCTGTTGAGTTATCTAGTGAATCACACCAGCAAATTGGTTTGGCTGGGAACTGAAGAATATAACTGCATAGATTTTTGACATAATGATTTACTATATTGGTACATCAAAAATAACATGGGAGCATAAGACTGCTCCCATAGTAATAGCAAACTTCTCTCCAAGAGTGTAGTTAATTTGAAACTTCTCTGTGTTGTTTCTGTGTGGTTATGTGAGTGGCACAGAAATTAATACAGAATATTTCAAAACTGATTATAAAATGTCAAAAAAAAGACAAAACTTCACATGCACTCATACAAATGCATGTCTTGATGTCAGCCATAAAACCAGGACATAGTAAATTAGAAGTGAAATATTCTATATTTTCCATTAATATCCAAAATTAGACTGAGATTTTGAGCTTTTTGATGTCTCACCCCTGAGCTAATTATCAAAATTTACCTCAAGATGTGGGTGTGATAAACATTTGAAAGCAAAAATGGCCACATACCTTGTTAAGTGTATTTAGAACAGAGATATGTATGGAATTCCAAAATGTTCAAAAGTAAAAAAAAAAAAAATAGGACATAATAAATAAATAAATGAATGTATGAATAAATAAAGGAAAATAAATTACACTGAACTTATAAAATTCATCATTTGTGACACAACTGTAGCATCATTGGTGCCCAGGGTTTTATGTTTGAAAGTGTAAACGACCGCCTCCACACCTAAATCAATACATTCTGTGCTATTGCTTATCACTGAGTAAAGGAGCAACCAATCACATACCTGGCTCCGCCCTCTTTACTTTGATTGACAGGTTAAGTTGTTCTACTGAAAAGTGGCATTGTGAAATAAATAGGCCATCATTAAATGAAAGATGACTTTTATCACGTTTTGAAATAAAAACTAATGGAATTAAATAAAAGCTCTCTGCAATAATATCTGTTGTTGGGAAAATAATGAACATGAAATAATATTTCACAATAATAAGAAATCTTGCAAAATATTTCGTAATTTCATTGTCACATTATATATTTTCTCTCTTTATTTATTTAATATTGATGATTTTGGAGTTCCATAGATATGAGGCTGCATAATTAAAACAATGTGTCTATATGTGAAAACCCACATTTTAAGAAGTGAAAACACATTATCTGTATCTGCATCACTGTAAAAGAATGAAATGGAAGGGCTTTGCCACACACATATATATTTACTTAGAAGGACTAACATAAACGTCCCATAAACATACGACAAATAAGGGGAGATTAAAACTGATCTCTAGATTATTTATAATCTGCTTAGTATCATTTGAGATTGATTGTGAATGAAGACAGCTGAATATGCAGGTGATTTCTTCAAATGGAAAAAACCTGCAAGACCAGTGAAATGAAGCAGGAACAGTTTTGGAAAATTCTATGGCAGTATGTTGTGAGGATCAGTATGAGTTGTCGACCTCAAGTAGGAAAGCAGGGACATTTTGGCCAGTCCTCACTTCAGCCATTTTCACATATAAACTCCTGACTCCTGAGCTGAGTTGTGCTGCTTTCATGCATTTTATGCACATCAGGTCACTGTCTCATGTTGAGATTCTATATATAAGAGAATTCTTTTTTATTTCAGCAAGGGGTGGGAGTGCCTATATGTCTGAAAACAAATTTTGTTGCAAAGTTCTGTGTGCGGCTTAACACAGGTTTATCTTTAAAGCTAGGTTTAGTTTAGGCCTATAATATGGATAAGGCTCTTATATTTTTTATGCAGTTTTTATATAAGGGGTTACAGAATACAGTGTGAGTGTCAGTGAGTGTCTCACAGAAAACATGACTGTTTGTGTGTGTGTGTGTGTGTGTGTGTGAGTGTGTGAGAGACAGAGAGAAAGTTACTGGGTCTTGTCTTGTCAATCTTGTCAACTTAGACTTGTATCCCTACCATAAGCACCCTCTCACACATAGCCATTTGAAATCCTGAAACAGCTGTCAGCTTAGCCATGACTAAAAGATACTGTTGCTTCTCAGGTTTTGCAGAGGTCATCTAGGGTTCTGCTTGTATGTTTGTTTTTTTTTATATCTGTCTTTATCCTTTCTCTGTGCATGTACAGTAATTGTCCAAAATTCATGCACTGCAGATTTGCATATTGCCTGATTGTCTATATGCTTACGATTCTTGGGGCTTAAGTCTGATTCTTTTTCTCTGAGTGCCTTAGCTGCTAAGCATTTGACTATATTTGTCAGTTTTTTGTCTGTGAAACCTGTCACCAATCTATTATTCTGACTCAAATTTCTTATCTGCTTCATTTGAGCCCTCTGCCAGCATATTTATGTCTGCGTCTTTGGCTGCCTATTTACCTGCCAGACTGCCCATCTATCATTCATCAGAAGTGTTTATGCTTTGCTCTGCACTTTGACTCCTCTCTATGCAGTGAGTTAATGACATGCATAAGTAACACGCAGTTGATGTGGTTGCAGTCCAGCCATCCATCATGAGGCTTTTACATATTCAAGGCTCCAGCTTGATCTCCTCTGTACTGCCCTGGCCACTTGTCTGTCCTTTATACTTCTGCCTCTCTTCTCCATTTCCATCCCTTTACAATCTCTGCACTACTGTGTTCTTCTTTACATCTGTTGTAGTCATGATTACACACTAACTGCAACCAATGGAACTAATCAAATAAGTTTATGTTGATCCTACTTATGACAGTTTTAAAAATCAATGTCAAAACATTGACATACTAGAGAAATTACTGCTGTCCCTGCGTGTCCTCTTTATATCAAAATATGTTTATCTAATCTGTTGTTAATGTGACAGTATTGATTACCACAGCCTCAAGAGATAATTAAATTCAAAGTGAAAGGAGAGAGTAAAAGTCCAAAGTGAATAAAGGCATGAACAAGTATTGTGGATTCTTTATTCATTACATTAAAATTAATTAAAATTAAAATGAGTGTGATGCATCTAAGCCCACCCACCAAGAAAATACAAAATGCAGTTTTAAAATGATGATTTACTTTATTAAGGGCAAAAAGCTGTCCAACCTACACTATGTGAAAAAGTAATTGCCACCAACATGCTAAATCAAATTAAAAAACTTGTCACACCCCTCCCTGATTACTGCCAGATCAGTTGAATCAAGAAATCACTTAAATAGAAGCTGTCTGACAAAGTGAAGTGCTCTAAGATCTCAAAAAGCAACACATCATGCCACGATCTAAAGAAATTCAAGAACAGATGAGAAACAAAGTAATTGACATATATCAGTCTGGACAGGTTTCCAAAGTCATTTCTAAGGATTTGGGACTCCAGTGAACCATGGTGAGAGCTAACAGTGGTAAACATTCCCAGGTGTGGCCAGCCTACCAAAAACTTATCTAGGAGGTCATAAAAGGACCCAAAACAACATCTTGAAGATGTAGAACTGCAGGTCCTACTTGCCTCAGTTAGGGTCATCATTCATGATTCAACAATAAGGGCAAAAACCAGGCAGGTTTGGACAGATGTTTTGCCTTAATAAATAAAATCATAATTTAAAACTGCATTTCGTTTTTACTCATGTTATGTTTGTGTAATATTCAAATTTGGTTAATGATCTGAATCATTGTGACAAATATGCTAAAAATAAAAAGTGAAGAAGGGTGCAAATACTTTTTCATAGCACTGTATTGTAGAGAGCACAAATTGATAGCCTTGTCCCTGATATTAAGCTTCGTATGCTGGATGTAGAGAGAATTATCAATCATTACACCAGGATGGGGAACTGATGAGATGAAGGGAGATCAAATAAGAGGGAGAGAAAAATCCATGTCTACAAGCAGCTCTTGTCTTGGTTTAATTGGTATATAATGGCTATCCTTTTAATGTTAGCTTGTCTGTAACAGTTCCACAGTTACAGACAAACTTGCAGGTAGCACTCAGGTTTAACTCTGTGATCAAATAAGTCACATCTGGGCTTAAAATGTTCTCATTATAGGGAATAAAACAATTGGTACAAAAGCCACTTAGCAAAATAAGAAATTTTGGAGTCTGTACTAAAGTACTGTCAAAGCTAAAGTGCAATTAAAGTGTAATTCTAAACCAGGAACTTGAATGGTATAAATGATTCATTTTCTCCTCTTTACACTCTGGGTACTCTAAAACCTGTCAGCTGAAAAATTGTATTTCTCATCATAAATTAGTGGGGGTTTTTTTTCAGCCTTAAGCAAGTTACGTGACAATATGAAAACTACATGAATGAACTACATGGAGATAGAAGTAAAAGTGTAGAAACATACAGTTTTTGTCTGTAGGATATTGTAAGTTCTTTGAGTAACCTTAGCTTGACAGTTTCAAATCCATGAGAAGTGGATCAAAAAGGTTTGCAACAACATCTGCAGTCAATTTATATTTACAAGTATCCATGGAAACTTTGCAAAGAGCTTCTGCAGCATTATACACTCCTTTAGGTGCTTTGAGAATCTTTCCCACCACCTGAATCTTAACCAGTATTGAACAATGCATTAGTCCACACTGAACACTGTCTGAAATGTATGCCAACATTTTCACTTCAGAAATTCAACCACTGTCATCAGTGGCTCTGGAGCCATGAAGATAAACATGACATCACAAACTTTGTTCTTTAATTTGTTGTACAGTCACTGCATTTCAATTGCAAAAAAGGTCAGAAAATGAAGTTGCATGAAAAGTTCTGGAGGCAGAAATAAGACACAAAATATATATTATATATATATAAATATTCTACCTGTAGATCTGGTATCTGTGAGTGTCCCTGAGAGGATTTGATGCCTTTGCCTCAACTGAATCAGTATATAATCAGCATTATGAGAAACCAGTGTATTGGCTATTATCATATAAGGCAGTACTTCAAAAATATGTTCAAATCATCAAAAGACAATGGTAGATGATTTCATTAGCTTCAAAGATTCAATCACATTTGACATTTAGTTATCTTTAGGAGACAGGATAAGAGATTATAGTAATGTACATGTGGAGATAAATGAGACAAAAGAAAAGACATAAGGGGAAATAAGTGACACAAAGAGTTTGCATAATCAAGTGTAATTGAAGTTGGCTTAATTTAGCTAAATGTACACATACAAAATGAAATTAGTGTCTGTGCAGAGCCTACAGTTTGACGCATTTTCTCAGCACAACCTCACTTAACACCAGGCATTTTAAACCCACTGCTTTAATGTATAATTAAGAAGTTATAGCATTACATTAACATTCCCCATTGTTTAGTTTGTCTTGTATTCATGTTCATGCAAAGTATTCATGCTCAAGCTTTCACTGCTACTGTCTTTTGTGTCGTTCTCTGTTCACTATTGTTTTCCGTCTGCTTGTCTCCTGAAAATTATAAACTGCAATTGCAATAGTTGTACTAAGATGGGTTATTGTTGAGGTAGAGAAAACTGGATGTGGTAGAATGATTATTTTGGTGAACAGAAATATGTTTCCTGTGGACATTTAATTGTTATGTTAACTATCAACATATACATTCATGTGTATTCATTGTGAACATATTTAATATGAACAGAAACTGCAATTACATTGCCCATAACAATGTATTTGTAATTGCAGTTTAGTTGTATAGAAACATAATTTTTAGGAGACTGGGCTGTTGTGACAATTATTCAAATCCTCTTACTGTGCCTTAGGAATATTAACCAAGGTTAAAACAGAATAAAGTCTTTACCTCATCATCTAGTCTTCCTATGCACATATTCAAGCCATTACAGATTATGTTCTGCTGGATTGCCATGTGTTTGGCATCTTGTTCTGATGGAGATGTCACTCTTATCAACATTGTACCCTGCCTGCCCCCACCAAGCTGCCCTACTCTGAAGTATCTCTGGGTGATGTCAACCATCTGGACTCTGATCCTTTCATCATTGCCCCACCTGGCTGTGAAAATCCAGCTGC
This sequence comes from Helostoma temminkii, assembly GCA_900302695.1. Classification (NCBI taxonomy): domain Eukaryota; kingdom Metazoa; phylum Chordata; class Actinopteri; order Anabantiformes; family Helostomatidae; genus Helostoma; species Helostoma temminkii. Next base: position 126,885 of record OMLM01001168.1, read on the forward strand.
ATCCAGTTCCATCTGTAGTCATCTGTGCTTTTTTTTTTTTTTTTTTTGCCAAGGATGGACCTTTCCAAGCTCAGGGCTATGACAAACAACAAAATGCCTCATCTGTAGTCATCTTTACTGGTCCCTTCCAACATTTCCAAACAATACTGCCATATTTGTTGCACAATAAAATCTTCGCCCTAACTAGACTGCCCTGTAAACTGATTCAGACACATGATGCTAAAAAGCAATCATTAGCCCTTATCTTTTTCCACCCAAGGAAGTAAAGAAAATACCATTTGACATAGCATAGCAGAGGCTTGTTATTGCTGGCTGCAATGTGTGCACATACTGTTATTCATACTTTGGTATGTATGTCATTTTAAAATGATACCCTGTCTGTGTCCTTATGAGTATGTCCAACTTAGTAGTCGTCTCTTTCTCTTTGTTTCAGTCCTTCATCTGGCAATTTAATATTGTCTGTAATATGTTATTTTCCTCCAGGATGATTAAGCAGGTAGCTTTATCTAATCCCTGATTTCCCAGGTGACTACAAACACGCTGTTCCTTTTAAATTCCAGCATCCAGCCACTTGTGTTTCCATAGTGCAACTAAAATGCCAAGCGCTAAGTAAGAGCTGGCTGCTCTAAATGTGCTAAAACACAACACGAACACAGGTGTGTGTGTGTTGCCAAATTAGGTGTTCAGTGTGTATTGTGTTAGAGGTGGAGACTACCTGATGCCCCACGGTACATCCATTATAATCTCTCACTAAAAAACTCAACAGGCTCTATTCCCTTAATCCCCTCTTGATAAGGCTAAAATAAAACCATTGTTTCTCAACCCTACAAACACAACTAAACATTTTTCATCATGTAGAGGTCAATCTTAATCCCTATTGTTATTTCACTTGGAGAGTCTGATGCTGACAAGAGCAAATGAAAAAGGTGGATGCATAGTAAACAATACCAAAAGTCAATTGAAAATGGTTGTGCCAGGCCACAGCATTTAAAAAGATGTCCAAATGTCCCAGAATGAAAGTGATTAATTAGCTTGTTATATATTATGCTGTCAGTCAAAGTGATACAAACTCTGTGTGGGTAAAAACACTGATTATCATATATCTAACTTTTTACATACAATAAATTATTATAGATTTTGTAAATCCACAAGCGTGTTTCCCTGAGTTCTTGTGTGTGTGTTTTTTTTACCGCTGTCTCAGTTTTGTCTTATCCAGTAAAACCTCTGACAGGTGGCCGTAGTTGCAACCTATTACACTCTATCCCTGTCAGTGCATCTATGCCCACATTTATCCCTGTCTCCAAGTCTCCTTCTGTTTCTCTCAAAGTGGCAACATTTAGAGTAGATTTTTCTCTACATTCATTCAGAGCTCACTCTGTAATGTTTCTGTTGGTTTCAGTCTGTCAAATCATCCATCCATCATCTCATCCTTAAAGTTATCATACATACAAATATAGGTTAAAAAAGGTTAAGGTGTGTTAAATTACAAAGTTGATGTGTCCTTTTCTCTTTTTTTCTTATGTCAAGCTCAGGATGCAGATCTCATTGTTTTTTTTCACAGAAGTAGTGGTGACTAACATGTGACTGAACTGCTTAAGAAAAGATACTGGAATAATTGAATAAACTCAATTACACGCAACAAATCCCTTAACAGATTTTAAGTGAGCCGACCTGTCAGTTTTTCCTTCATCAGCTGAGAGATGGCAGCATAATTCCTACAAAATGAGCTCTTTGCTGATTTACAGCACCATTAAATTTTGCCCTTGAACGGAAAAGGTAGGTAATCTCACCAGATCACCATCTCACACTTAAGTGAGTTCATTCTCCAACAAAAACAACATCTGCCAGAATCGTTAAAACACCATAATGCTAAGAGTGTGGGAGATGAACGCTTCCAACCATCCACATAAATACACACACACACACACACACACACACACACACACACACACACACACACACACACACACACACACACACACACACACACACACAGAGTGAAAGAGAGCAAT
>OMLM01001168.1:128916-141132 GCA_900302695.1 Helostoma temminkii
ATCTCTCTCTCTCTCACACACACACACACACACACACACACACACACACACACACACACACACACACACACAAAAGCTGTATACCCTGATAAAAAAAACTGACTTTTATTTAACAGCTGTGGCTCTAGTCCTTTAACACACACTGCTATGCACTAAGGTAAATTCAGGAAGAAATTACACTGGATTGAGGTGACCTGAGATTGAACTTGCCATCTACTTTCATTTCTTTATAGCATCTTTTTGTAAGTGATTATGGTGTCACTAAATACTCTATTATAACCCAGTGAAAGGTGGAATCATCACCAATAAAGGCTGCTTTGATTTAATTGTTCTTGTAACCCGATTTTATGAAAAAGCCATGTACATAATTTCCTAGCTACCAGTTTTACAGTAATTCAGTAGGAGAAATGCTGCCTATAAATGGCATGGGTAATTCATAGATTCAGCAATGAGTAAGCCACACTTGATACAGCAGAATTCCAGGAGGCTTTCTTACATGGTTGCATAGTTTGAGTGGTTTGCAAGCCAGAGAGGACATAAAAACCAGGGTGGTGAAATCAAGACAAAGTGAACGATAAAAGTTGTGCACAAACTTGCGTGCTTGCATGTCTATTTGATGGTTTAAACATATACAATGTCTTTTCCCGTCTCTTGTAAACATATAAATACAAATTCTATCTACAGTACCAATAAAATTAAATATGACTTTCAAGAAGACTGATGCAGAACTGGAGAAATTAATGGCATGGAAGGCATCGTGAGTGCATACAATGCTAACTAACGTTTTCTTAACCAAATACTACTTTTTACATACTTTTACACATGTTGTGCTATATTAGGTATATAAATTAACTTCAGTTAAAAGATTAAAAGATTAGGTTTATTTAAAAGTTAAAATCTTGGGGCTTAATTACTCTTTCTCTTTGCTGCAAGAATTAATTATTTCCAATCCTGCAGCTTTATCCCTGCACAGCTGCCCAGTAGAGTAGATTGTCAAAACAAATATTACAATGTCTTGCCCTCAGGTTAGGCAGAACTAGCAGGGGACAATGGATTACTTTCGTTTACACTCTCATCAGAGCAAACAAAGACCAGGCATTATTTGTCTATAACAAGATGATTACTTATAATACACTTTAATAATATTGTTTACACCAGGATCTGCTGATCAATAGTTGTTTTTTTTTCTTTTGCATTACTGCCATTTCAAAAAGAACCTTTCAAATAGCACATTTAGCATCTGACATGTGAACCCTCTTTCCAGCTAAGTGAGTTCAAAATGGTAATAGTGCAGGTTGGTCCAGATTGGTTGCCTTGCAGCAGGAAGCCTGATTATCATAAAGTGTTTAAATGCTGAATGTGTTTCGGGGTGAGATTTAACAAGCTGATGAGGAGACATAGACATGACCTGACCTTAGTATTACAATCCATCAGAAATAGATTACTTTGGTGTTGTGTGTGTATCAGTGTGTGTGTTTGTGAATGCTTAAAAAGACATAGCCCCAAAAGGGAACATTGAGAATTTGCTGAAAATAATTCCAAAACACTTAGGCTCATCCCTGTCTGCTCATTTACTCTGTATCTCTGTGTGTGGGTAACTACTGTGTACGGCAATATGTGGTTAACAGTAACACACAAAGCTTGATTAAAATTCTAAGCTGCACTGTCCATGTCGTATTTATGTAAGGCTTGTAAATCCTTTCTGCATGCCTTGGTTTTATCTAGACCTATATTTCAGCCACTTATCAATATATCTCCACAATATGCCTTGCCATAATGGTTCGTTTTTAACAGGCTTTGCAGGTCAAAACAATTAGTCAGTTGTGTAGAAAGTCATCTTATCTCAGTATACTGTGTTCTTGAAAGTTAATGATACAGGTGATATAATTAAATTTCAAACTCCAAAGGTTATGAGGTCAGATTGATTCTGATAAAATGTAGAAGGCCGATGCATTTGGCAACAGATCATAATTGTAATTTATTTTGCCAAAGCTTGGATTAAGAAAAAAATGAAAAATATAATAGAAAATCTAAGTAAGGAACAAAAAATGCTGTATAAGCCTTTAGGTACCAGTAAAGTTTACCAGTGGTTTTAGCTCAGTGAACACTGGTGCTAATTATATAAGAAATAGCAGCATCTGTAAAGAATGAATAAAGCAAAACAAACAGCACTGAGACTGTTTCCCATTAGGATAATAAACTATAACTTCAAATCATCTAGAACAGTAACTCACAGTATCATAAAAGATCTAGAAAGAAATGCCGTACCTTATTATAATTTTGTACAGAGGCTTAAAAATATATTTCTTCAAGCAACATCTGTGTGTGTTATAAGTAACCCTGGAGGAAAGTACATAGAGACTAATCCAAAGGAATCTTAAGGAATGTGTTTCTGTAATGAGATGTGCTGGGAATATCTATCTTCTATGTTAGTTAATACTTTGAATCATACAGATTAGTGCTATACATTTCAAGGATTATCCTGATAACTGTTATCTGTAAGTGAGTTTATCTGCCTGTAGTGTGAACTTTTCTCCATCCAACCAAAACGTGCACACCCAACTATTTAATCACCTTTGTAAGTTTCTGATTCTATGTACATTGAAGTGTAAGAAGCAGGATTTTAATTCTGATGTTTGGGTCTCTGTATTGTCCTGTAGTTTGTAGCTGTTAGAGCCCCTAGGCTCTGTTATGATTTGCCTGAGGGGGGTGCTGTAGGCTTTTCTAGGACACACAGGACAGAAGACACAAAAATGACATGACCAGGTTGGTACTTCTCTACTCTGTTGGTGACAGTAAGAAACCAGCTGTATTCACATGCACTGGTAAACAGAGCTATGTAAGTTAGGGTAACCTATAGACTAAATTGACAATGATGTGTGGAACATTTCAGTAAACCAATGAATGTGGAGTTAATTTAACAGCCGCACAAAACAAGAGAAAATAACTGCAACCTTATAGTCATTTTTTATCAGTAGGTACAGGTTTACTGCAGTGAATAATCACTATTGATATTTAACTACAGAGAAGTGCTATGAGACAACACAGTCCTAACATCTTTAAAATTAATTTTATGCTCAGTAAATATCAGACTGCAAATGCTTGGATTGGTTTCAGTTTGAGTTTGATTCAATTAGATTGAAAAGTTTTTTGTTTGAAAGTCAGGAGCCTCTCATGGGTCCCTCATCTCAGTTCAAACTCCTACACTGCACCATTCCAATTTACTGTCCTTGCCTCAGGTGAGAGGGAGTCAAAACGGGAATAAAATGTGTTACACACAAAGGTGAATAATACAGGACTTTAAAGATGAGAAGATGTTGTTTGTTTAATAATCACAAAAATATAAAAAGAAGAAAAAAAAGATGCATTTGGAAAGGTCAAAAAGTAACATTGATGTGTTTTATCGAGAAGTATTTTAGGTAGAAGGTAGAAAATGCTGATAGCAGTGTATTCTTGAGCAACTGGGACAGTGGTTTTGACAAGGTGGAGGAGGAAATAGTGGAGCAAAAACCTGGAAAAACAAAACTATTACTGTGTTTTGCAGGTAAAAAAAAAGACTATCATGCCATTAGCTTCAATATGAGTGAATATGAGTAGACTTTATATGAAAAATAATGCAGCATGCTAGCAGTTACCATTCTTCAGATGCTTTCACTACGAACATTTTGCCACTTGTCTGATATATGAGTGTTTTCAGCATGTTCACAAAGGTGCAAGATCACTTATCTACACCTGGAACTGGAACCTTAGTCCAACTGTAACCTTAAAACTTTAGGTTCTGCGTTTTGCAGAAGAAGACGCGTGGATAACGGGAACTGGCAATTGAACTGCCAACCGTGCAATTAGTAGACAACCTGCTGTAGCAGTTCTCTCTGGCACTGGACTAAATTGTGTCCTCACAACTACACTGAGGAATGCACACACAGACACACACACTGTTGCTTCAGTTCTGATCCTCTAAAGGTCAGTTCCCCTGAGTAGTAGTCTTAGGAGATCTGACTGTCTGCTGTGCTCTTCTTGAAATCTTAATGCTAGTCTGTCTCCCTCTCTGTGTCTCTCTCTCTCTCTCTCACACACACACACATGCACACACAGACACAAACACACTCCTTGAAGAGAAGTTATAAGCTCATTCTTTTAAAACATCTCTGACCTGTCAGGCTTCGGCTCTCTGTCTCTGTATCAGTTACTCTGCTTGTGTCTCTGCCCTGTTTGTTCTGTCTGCCTCGCAGCTCCTTTCTGACTCCAACTGTGACTCTCCTGAATCGTCTTGTACTCGCTTATATCTTTACCTGCTGTTTGTATATAGTTTAGTTCTTCTTTTTTCCTCATAATAAAATAAAATTAAGACAGAATTTCTTAAATATTATATCTGTATGATATTGGAAAATGATCATATTTTACCAACAATACACTCATTATATAGGGCAGATTTGATGTGATTTGCTATAATTTAACATGAAAAACCATTGTTGCCTATCATCATTTATTGTTTGTAGCTTCATAATACATGGAGGAAATTGTGTGAAGATGAGAATGGTTGCTTTTTACAGAAAAAAGAAAAGATTTTAAATTGAAGAAGCACAAAAAAAAACTAATACCTTATGACTTCACCCCAGTAGAGGACATGGCATGGACCCAACAGAAATATCAAATGCCATAAGAATCTGTATATACAGATAATATATTATTTATCTATAATCTGCAAAGACCAACAAGTCTGACCCATCTTTCATACTTGTCTCAGTATTAATGAGTCCTAATTTAGTATATCATGGAATAAAGGGTATGTCATTGTGAGGAGGAAATGTGTAGAAGGCAGTAATATTGGTATTCATCAAACCTCTGATAGCAATATGAGCAGCTGTTTACTGTATATAACACTAGATTTGACAGTAATAATGATGGCCACATGAGTGATTATAAACAGCAGTGTATTTATACCTGTAGTAGTTTAATGCAGGATAATTAAAGTGATGCAACATCTTTACAGAAGACCATAAAACTGGGTTTAAATGATTGTTCGTTCTTACAACTACCTACAAGTACCTAAATTCAGCCAGGATAACTGGGAAATCCTGACTCAATACCTTATCCTGGTTTTGCACAATACCTCGCTGGCTCTTTGTGTACAAAAACAACAACAATATTAAGTAGAGGTACAGTTGAGCATTGCTATATGCCAAATGTACTAAAATGTATGATTGTTGTATTAAAGAAGACTTTTGATGGATGACTGTTGGAAATTGATTAAGTTAGTTGTATTTTTAATTCACAACTTCTTCTTTTGGCTGCTCCCTTCAGTGGCATCAAAGCAGATCAAGCACCTCCATCTCACTCTGTTCTCTGTGTCTTCCTCTTTCACCACATCCATGAAGCGCTCTCTTTGGCCTTTCTCTTCTCCTCCTGTCTGGCAGCTCCATCCTCAGCATTTTTCTCCCACATGTCTAAACCATCTAAGTCTCACCATAGTGCAAACCAGCCTTCACTTTGTACCAGTCCGTCATTCCTACTACACATCTCACTGCTGTCACGCTGTCCTCATACATATCCTGTGCCACTCTCATATACTTCTCCATCATTCCTGACTTCATCATGCAGTATCACAGATCCTCTCTTGGCACCCTGTCGTACCCTTTCTCTAAATCGACAAACACAATGCAACTGCTTCTGGCCTTCTCTGTACTTCTACATCAACATCCTCAAAGCAAAGTCTGTGGGGCTCTTTCTTGACATGAAACCATATAGCTGCTCACTGATAGTCACCTCTTCTCTCAGCCTAGCTTCCTCTACTCTAACCCATAGCTTCATGGTGTGCCTGATCAACTTTATGCCTCCGTAGTTGCTGCAGCTCTGAGCATCTCCCTTGTTCTTAAAAATCAGAACCAGTACACTTTTGCACTCTTCACATATCCGCTTACTTTCCAAAATGTTGAACAATCTGGTTAACCACACAACTGCCATCTCTCCTAAACATCTCTGTGCCTCCATCGGTATGTCATTTGAAACAGCTGCCTTTCAGTTCTTCTTCATAACTAATCGCCCTTACTTCCTAATTCACTGTCTCTGCCTCATCATTAACTCACAAGAAAAACTAAAATCAAATCTATGCTACCTTTTGGAAATATCAGAATTACAAATTTAAATGAGACATTTCACTTTTCAATGTCTTGGTGGATCAACAGCATCAAGGTGCAGTAGATACTATTCTGCACAGTGTAAATGAAATCAGTTCTTTATTGAGTAGAATATAAGAAGTCTGTCTATGAGGAAGAATGAGCTGTGTATTGTAATAATTTAGCACATATATTTTCTCAGCCGGGCTGTGAATATAATCTTACGATTTTGTGTATATGCAAACAAGTTGTGAGGATGTCAACTCTAAATTTGTGCTTGAGTTCATATACAACAGTTAGAATGATTTGTTCTCAGGTCTCTCTTGCAAAAGAGATCTTAACAATATTTCTTGATTAAATAATGCCTAACTTCATTTAAAGTGGCCTCAGTGTTTATATAGTGCAGCCAAAGAGATGTGGTTTTAATGAAATGCTGGTTTGGTCTCAATAACTTCAGAACTACTCACAGTCCATAATGTTCCATAATGTGTGTCAACTTACTTCTTTTTTTTCACTAGAATTTAATAGTATATACACACCGATGGGACATAACATTATGACCACCTGTGCGATCTAATGCAACCCAATACAACAACTCTGCCATGAATTCTACATTTACAAAGTTATAATGTTTTCAGTTTTTAAAATTAAAACTCTCAGAAATGTGATAATTCTACTACACATGCATTTTTAAGGTCACTGTAAGCAGAGGAGTCATACTAGAGTATGTTATGTTAAGAGGTGACACCTCTCAACACACTGTACTCCAGTATGACTCCACTGCACACAATGACCTTAATAATGCACATGTAGTAGAATTAGCGCATAAGGACAATTTAACTAAACATACAAGACAGACATAAAAGGCTAATTCACATTCCCATTGCAATTGCTGAAAGATTACACATCTGCTCAAAATGTTCAATTCAAAAGTTTGAGGTAATCTAAGGTGATGAAAACACCCACCATGAATCAGTAGGTTTTGACCTGGCAGCAATTTGGTGTATGCATTTGTGCATGCACTGGCTCTATCAATAAAAATGTGTGTGGAAATTTTCATATATTCCTCCTGTCTGACTCTGTGCATGTCTGCTTTCATCAAAGTAATGCTCTAAATCACAACAGGTGTATTTTGAATCTGAGTCATATCTGGAGCAGCTAGAGACGGCTTATTAATGAACTCCATTTTCAGTGAAATGTTCTCCTGCTCAGCAGGGAGAGCTTGTCGAAGCCCAGTTAAAATCTTTTATTTCCTTCATTTACAAGCTTGGATTCACAGAACTCTAAACAGGAGATGGATAAGAAAAGCAGTGACATTTTAACATGGAAGCCCTTTTCAAATGTTTCCATTTTATTACCCACAGTTCACAGAAGACTATACACATATGGGTTGGTTGACGTGACTGTTAATTTATACAATACATATACACCTATCAGGCATAAGACTATGACTACCTGTAATCTAATGCAATCCCAAACCACAGCTCTGCCATTAATACTACATTTACAAAGTTGAGTTTGAGTTTTCAGTTTTTAAGCTAAAGCTCTCAGAAATGTGATACTTTTACCAGCCATCTTTCTACCTTACACTGAATCAATGCTTTTACTTGCTATTTTATTTACCCATTCAGCTTTTTTCACATCATTTTCTATTTCCTGTCTTTCCTCCACCACCATTCGACACAGCACATTGAAGTCAACAAATGATTTAAGCCTCCAACTTCAAACAGCACAGCACTCTGTTCAATTTAAATTAGGGCAAACCTCACTCATAAAAGTTTGTAATGACATTTCCTTTTTAAAAACTTTTTACTGGCTTTCCTGTTAAAATTGCCAAACACTTCAGTCTTTGTCATAATGGGTTTCTTGGAATGGAAATCTTTAAACACTTAAAGCACAGAGTCATTTTTTTTAGTAAAATGTTTTCTTGCTAGATCAGTGATTCAATAGCAAATAAGAGCTGTCTCACCTCTAGGCCCTGTTTGAAGAAATGCTATCAATCACTTCATCCAATCATATTTGCCCCAAGCTTCTTGACTAACTGCCTCATAAATAATGTAAATGTATATAGAAACAGTTCAAGTCCAGTCTATTAATCACGGGTTGGCATGCAACAGTATCAGTAAACATCACCTGCAACTGTGTAAATGGATATGAAAAAGGTAACTAAAAAAGAAGAAGAAGAAAGAAAGAAAGAACAGTATTTGCACAAATACTGCACCCTATGATATACAGATTAATTGTAATGATGTGATGATTACTGTGATGTCCGTGAATTGTTTTAATATTAAACATTTAACAATCACACAATACTTCATCACAGTCTGTCTTACTCAACTCAGATTCTTGGAGCAGTGTAAAGCTGAAGGTAGTTGTGGGTCTGATTTGCTTTTCTTTGATTTTTGTGTTTTTTTTGCACTGTGCTTACAATGCAAAGCATAAATATTATGAATGCAGTTTCTTCTTTGATTGATTTAATGTAGACATACACATGATTTGCCTTTACTGCTCACTGGCTGCAGTATTTAATTGTTATTAAGAGATTGTTTTATTCATTTAATTTATGCATGTATTGTGGTGACATGTTGAGTCTGGTTCCTTATTAAAGCCATCTTGGAAATTCCTTGGTGCATTGTGTTGCCATTCTCAGATATTTGCTTTCCTAATCTATGAGGAGGAAAGCCTAACATGGATCCAATATTTGACAAATAAAAATATTGTTTTCCCCAATGGACCATATTTTCTTTCTCCTGAAAATGAACAAAACTTTGGACTTTTTTTCCCCAAAAGTCTTTGAGCATCTGCTACTCTGTTTTGCAGCTTGACAGATTTTTAGATTTTTTCAGTCTGATATGGGCTGCTGTGCTTTTCCAGTAAGTGACCATTATGCCAATTCCTCCCTGTGATATGGTCGAAAATGACAATGTGCCACTGTGTGTGTGGTCATATTATCAAACCCTGCAAGAGATGCTGTTTTCAATTGAGTGAGAATGATGTGATGAGCTTCATTTCAGCAATATCAATATCAGTGTTGCTGGTTGTTGTTGGGCCACAGCCCAAAAACTGTAGTTCGCCTTTGTGTTTGTCCTCAACACTGTTGTGTTGTGACCAGTCTGACTTCTATACCATCTTGGTCTGGATTTATTTTGACCTGTTCTATGCCTGTAAGACCATATGTCTGGTAAACATTGCTATTTAATTGTTGTCTTTCCTTGTCTTTCATTTGCAGCATGATGATTACAATATGGCAATAAGTGAATTCAGTAAAGTTGATGTTCAGCATCAGTTAAGATGTATGTACATTTTAACAATGCTAGGACATATCAAAATAGGAAGCATTTATCACATCCACAGTAATCGTCTACAACAAGCTACAGTGCAAACCATCCAGCCATTATCATAAAGCTTTTCCTTTTAAGGGTTCTTTTGGGAGTGCTGGAGCCAGTCCCAGCTGTCACTGGGCAGAGTACCCCCTGAACAGGTTGCCAGTCTATCACAGGGCTGACATTAGAGGTAAACAACCACTCACGTTTAAAAATATGGGCAATTTAGAGTCACCAGTTAATCTAACTGCATATCTTTAAGCAGTGGAAGGAAGCAGGAGTACCTGAAAGGCATGTGATTGACCTTTGCTAACATTGCTAACCACTACATTGCCATGCAGCCCCACAGTACATAACAAAAACATATACATTTTTTTCTTGTAATGTGAAAATAATCATTATGTCTTGAATGTGATGAACCATTTCACCCATTTAGCCTGTTGTTGACATTTAACTGCTCTGGAGACACAGACGTCTGAGCAGATTTCTCATTGACTTCCCTGTTGTTCAGGTGCAAGAAAGCAATGTTTTAAATTGGACCTTTGAGTCTGGGTGAGCCTTGATGGTAAATCACAGAAAACACATTGTCTATATGTGATAAGTTATATGTGCTGCCCTCATGCAGAGACTAAACATTAATTTCCCTTAATGCTTATATATTATAACACAATTGATGTAGGAAGATCAGTAAAAATTACAGCTGTATTCTTATGATGTGTGAGTTCTGTCATATTAAAAAATAAAAGTTTTGATTACTTTTAACAGATTAAGCATATAATATTAAATTTAATATCATCTTTTATTTTATTAATAGAGAAAAAAAGAAATAATGCTTTGTTTGATCTTGACACAGACAATGTGATTTTATAGGCATTGAAACCTCCAGTGTTTCTTATGAGCTAAATATGCACATAAATATAATAGAAAACATTAATGAAAAAAAAGCAAATGGCCTATTTGGTTGGGAATTGTTTCTTGGTTCCCCCCCCATCCATATGTACATTATACTTAGAACCAGAACGGAAAGACTTTCACACTGCAAAAATGTGTCTCAGTAAAGTGAAGGAAGACTTAGAGGGAGCCTCCACGAAGTGTAAACTTGCTAATGAGACATTTGCCAACATGCCTAATCTGCTTAGTGCAGTGTTTGACCCTGCCTTCAGTGGCTACCGCTGCTGATATTCTACATACACACATACACAAGACACAGTAGGTTTTCCTTAACTTCACGCAGGTTGAAGATGGATGTTGCAGCATTATGCTAATGAGAGTCACTGCTGTCCAATCACACGCTCCACTGACTGAAAGGGCAGAAAGACAGACAGCAGCAGACAGAGAGTGCAACTTGGGGAAAAAGGGAGAGTAAGCAGACAGATGAGGGGAGCTGAAATACGGAACATACATGGAAACAGTTGAGGAATGCCTTGTAAAGATTATTTTTCCAGAATTTGCAGTAAGTCATTAAAAGTGTCAGTTTTTCCCCTGAAAACTGCATGTTAAAGAGTCATTTTCACTTTTCTGGAGACAGTATGACTTATCAGTTACATAAAAACATGGCTTTAATATAAATAACAGATGACAAGTCTTCTGTGCACTAAGTGTCTGCTGAATAAGGTAAGAGTAAAAAGATGGGCAGGGCCAGAGAAAAAAATGGCATCAGGTAAGCTGGCAAGTGCTGGTAATCTTTGTCAGACTGTATATATGACAAATTAGTTGTTGATGCGTCCATGCACCAGGCACATCATTCAGAGGTTTCACTGAGCTCACACTGAGATCAGCAGATGCAGTAGCATAAATCACCTTAATGAGATGAATGGGCAGGGAGGTCAGGAACAAGCAGCAAAGCTGGGATCCTGCTTGAACCGTTTTCTTATGAGAATCAAATCTCCACATCTTATACAGTCTCTACAGTGTCTAATAACTCTTGTAATCTTACATATCTGTTACACACACAAACACACACACATATATAAATGTTATCATCAACATCATTTTTCATTTATTTTTTTTCATTTTATCTGAGTAGAGATTTATATCAGTCATCCAAGATGAAATTTTCATTCAAATGAAACTACCCATTTTACTGTGGAAGATGTTTTGCAGATGTTTCTCAGCAAAAGGGGATTTGTAACAAAACATGCTCCTAGCAGTTTGTTACATTTTTTCCTTTTTTTATCAGATAAGATGTTAAAAATGTACCAGCCTGACAGTTACAAAATCTGTCAGATGATCTTCTACCCAACCCTCAACACTTTGCAACCACATAGTGCAGTCAGAATGGAAGTATTCAGAACTCACCACACCACAAACAACAGTTTTTATTTCCATCGTTTGGTATTCATTGTGCACTTTGACCAATAAATAGTCTATAAACTTTGATTTGATTTTTTTTTATTAAATTTTTTTTAACTATTTACCACTCTTGTATTCAGAGTTACTTTGAAGTACTAACTCCAAGTAAGATTTCACACATTTAACTTAGTGTCCCTTATCATAAACAAACCATGCTTTTTTCATTGGCCTACTTGCATGTTTTGAAGGCATCTACTGCTACTTAGTTTAGTTAAGCTACTTACTACTAGTACTGCATCTACAGTAGCACTAAAGGGTTGAAGGCCCAGACACCTTTGCCAGGATATGCATCAACCTCAGTCATGCCAATACCAGGGTCTGAGTCTGTGCCAAAGTTCATCACATGTCCTTGTAGCAAAGTCTTTTTTAATTAAGCAAGCAGTTTTTGCATGTGCTAGGACCTTCTTCCACTTTATTTTTGATAG
>OMLM01001169.1:1039-24053 GCA_900302695.1 Helostoma temminkii
GGGGTGACATATGGGGCAACAGCTCAGCGTGGTGTGTGTGTGTGTGTGTGTGTGTGTGTGTGTGTGCGTAGAGAGGAAGCTTGTGTAACAAATTTACACAACTGCTCTTGCATTTACACAAACACACACTGGCAACACAGAGGCTTGAAACATTGTACAATTAGCTTTTATCAGCCTAATATCATGTGTAATAAAAGTCTCTCTCTAAGATGATAGAGACATGATCAGGTCATTCCCTTAAAATATGTTACTGTTGTTCCAGGTAACTATTTACGGTAATTCATTTCTTTATGATAATAACCACAAGAATATCATAGCCAGTAAAACAAAACATAACCCTTACTAATGTATTCTTGATGTTTACTGTAACAGATTATGCAACTCATTGAAATATCAATTAGCTGGTTCAGCAGAGTAAATTCATTTTTGCCAAAAATGAAAAAATACATTGAAAACTGTAAAGCCAACAGTAAGACCTGAAAAATGATTAGCTGATATGTGCAAGAATATGACATCTAGAACTGAATTTAAACTGATTCATATGATTTTGATGGCTGATGATGTGTATAAAATTATAGATGATTCTGCCTACCAAGCTCTCAAACATGATGTTGCATTGCTGTTGTTATTATTCCATAATTTGCAATGTGTAAAACAGGATGTCTTCTGGTCTCTAGAAACAATGATTCCATTAATCAAGAAAAAACTCTATAGCTGCATCCCAGTTGCATCAAAAACATTAACACATTTAAGATCGTTTCCCTTTAAGACTTTTTCCTATCTATCAAGGCAACACAAAAGCACAGTATCAATGTTAAATGAATCTACTACCTGCATACAGGGTATGAGTCAGTATCTGAGGTTTTGCATGTGTGTACACTCGACTTAATACTGTATATTTAAGAGAAAAAGACAGAAATCTCAGATGAAATGTGACCCACACAATAAAGCCGTGCAACACAAAGCCATGCTCATTCATACATACGTCACCAGCAATCAGCAATACAGCAATCTTTAACCACAGTCTGAGTACATTACAATTTTGTGCATGGATAAGTGTACACTGAATCACAGCAGATGATTTAACATTAAGCTAGGGAAACATGACACTACAGCCCATCCAGTACTCTACAGCATGGGCAGATGCTTTTGATATATGCATTTAATTTTCAAATCATAGCGGGTCTTTTAATCACAGAGAAATATCATACTGTACTGTAGCTCAGACAGTTGGCTGGATTTCACTTCCTGATAAAAAACTAAGTAGTCAATACAAGTAAAAATCAGCGAATTGGCAGTAAGAAACCATCTACTGCTGCTTAAAATAGCAGTGCACGTACAAATGTTACATTTTTCTTTTAGAAAGTTCAGGAGTAGAGACCATCATGAGCCCTTTTAAAACACTGAGCAGGTCTAAATCTACTTCATACCACAGCAGTAAAAGGCAACTGATACAGTACTTACCTCCTCTGAGTAGTGATCTGAGGGAAGAGGGGGGTAGTCACACTGTTCTATCTTCTTACAAAGAGAATAAAGGTTCATTTTATCCCCATAGAATGGACTTTGTAAGGCTGCCATCTGAAACATGAAGATGTGAGGAAAAAGGTAAAGGACATGTAGGGAGAGAGATGGGAAATGAAGAGGACATTGAGAGAGTGTTAAGTAAAAACTTGAAACAGCCAATCAAAATCTCAACAGGTGTAGCACAGAAGGTGATGTACAGTATGGTAGAGCAGAGTCTGTACAGTTCACTGCTATTGAACTATATGACTTATTGATTAAAACATGGACCAGTTGTGAGAGACAAAAACAGGAAGGCAACAAGTCAATATGTCTGTATTTTGTGTACATAAAAAGTGCACACGTATGTTTTTCATAGTGGCATGAGTGGCCATCTAAATTCAACTGAACCAAAACAGAAAAATCCATTAGCTTATGTGTTTTCCTCTAGCTTGCTGGCCCTTTTTGCCACACTATTTCGAAAAACTTAGAGATACGAATGAGGGCAAATGAAGAGCTGAGAAGTGGGGAGATGTACAAGAGGAGAGAGGAATGGGAATACAAGAGGAGAATTTTTTTCTGTTTGTTGGAGCAGTGAGAAAACTGTATCCTCAAGAAAACAAATGCAAGCAGGCAGAGCACAGGGAGGGCACCTGGGAATAGTAAGGAAGAGTGGAAAGGATAAGGAGACCTTTGAGTAGAAATAGGTGAAGACTCTCTCCTTTCTTTCTAAGAATAGAAAAAATGGCATTTTTGTCAGGATTAGTTACTGACTCACCTACTTTTGTTTAAATGTGGAAAGTGAAGCCTGCTGCAGACTTGCATAACAAGCACACTCAGTCTCGTCTTCTCTGATTCAGTGCTTTCACAATAAATAGGCTTATGTGTTGGCCAAATTGCAAAGCTAATGATAAACAAACATGGCTGGAATAGCTGTCAGTGTTAATGATGAGCTGCTTGGAGATGTTTGAGCTCGTTGACTTGGTTTACATTTATTTACATAAGAATGTTACATATGGAAAGACAAGAAATGAGAGGGGATATTCATTAGGTATCTCGGTGCAAAAAACACTGTCTTACGCAAAAGGTTGCACAGTAAAATATACACACAAGAAAGGAAGTGCGTTCTAGACAAACAATAAGCCTCTCTCATGGAAAGTGTTGAGAGGTTTTTGTTTCCATCCCAGACTCTGGCTGGGTATGCTTGCCTCAGTTTTGTTTCAGTAATGTGGGACATTTCCAACTTGATTGTAACCCTGATGAATGTCTTTAAGTTCTGTATGTGTTAATTGATTGCAGGCGTATTGTGGTCAATGGGCAGAAACTTGAATTGCTACAAAAGGACTCAATAAAGAAAACAACATCACAATTTTAGCATAGTGGGCAGACAGATTTTAGAAAATTATTATTGAAACTTTTGTTTTTTGGTGTTGCTGCAGATGGAGAATGAACAGTATGTGTTTGACAGCTTGCTAATTGGTAGTGTGAAAGTAGATGTGAACATCTCCACATATGAATCCAACTGGAATCACTCCATACAGGATAGAGAATGGTAGTGTGAATGTGCCACCTTCCACAATATCAGAAAGTACAAAGACACTACATTTTTGTATAGCCATGTAAAGAGACCCTTTTGGAAAAGGGGCAGAAAAACAGACACTGTCTTTTAGTTATAATGTACTTACAGGGTATAAAGTTTTAACTTCAACTAAGGACAACCCCAGATTATATTACAGCATTCTTTTAGAAATAGTTCACTCTCTTACACTTATAGAAACAAAGTAATTGAGCAATTATGAATGCAAAATACTGACAAAGCTATACTGGTCCACTGCCTTCTTCATCGGCTCACCTATAAAGTCACAAGAACTACTACCACAAGAGAAAAATACAAAAGTGAGATTCTCTTATTCTCTCATTTTGTTCCCTGTAGATATGATTGTAACCCACTGACATTGTCCAAAAACTGCCTAGTACATCACCAACTTGTCATTGGCTTCTTCATTTCAGGCTTCACCAAATAATGTGTCAGACACTGATGGTGCAGAGACAGAAAAGTTCTTGTTCCCTATTGGGCAAATTCTGACAGTCTCTCTGTCGCAGCTTCCAGTGGGAAGTCAAGATGATGGCAGCAATCTCAGTGAGCTCTCTCTCTCTCTCTCTCTTCTGGACATAATTCACCCTCGCTCAATCATCCACTCTATTAATCAGAGATTATAATAACTAATAACTATTCACATTAATGCAGTATATTATCACACATGTAAATATGAACAACATACAGTATGCAGAAGATCTGCTTATTCCATCTCTCCTTGGACCATAGTTTCTCTCAGCATCAACAATTACTACTATACTAGCACAGCAGGCAGTTGACAGTGATGCTTGCAGAAATGTGTATTCTTGTGTGTGGCAACAATAGTGCACTTCCATTAGTAACAATACCTCATATCTATCACAAAAGATTTCATTAGTATTTGCTGATTAAAATATACAAAGTATGATAGTGTATGAAAACTAATTAACAATAACAACTTCTGTTTTTGTAGCAGTACAGTAGCGCGACACAGAAAAAGCAAGACACAGTTAACATAAAGTAAATGCTCATGTTTTCATCACCATAATTAGAACTGTAGCCTGTATAAACATCCAACAACCAAATACAATTACCTACAGCCTCCTGTATCAATACATCATCAGTCCAATATGGCCAAAAACTGATGTCACAGTTCACATCATTTACATTTGCCACTAAAGTGAATGGATATCTTACACTTTGATTTCAGAAGCTAATCACTTTCCAACAACCACATTGTGAGCTCTATAAATGGAAAGACTAGGAAACAGTGCCAGGTGGACTGAGAGACGGACCAAACTCGCACTCAAACTCTACTGGCTTTCTTTCAGAAGGGCATTGGTCTGTTCAGTGTGCCCATGTTTGTAAAAAGTGCTGACATCTTGCACTTTCATTTCAGAAAGAAGTTTCTAAAAAAGTTAACTTTAGTGTCTTGGAAAGGATCATTTGGGAAAACATTCATGTAGTATGCAAACAAAGTGGGTACACCCCTGGGCAGAAAGACTAAAATGACTACAATTACTGTCAAATCCTGACCATTTAATATATATATTTTGTTTGTTTTTAGCCAAATTCCAAAAAGAAAGAAGCCAATTAAGTGGAAAGACTGAAATGTTTTTGTAAATAGACTATAATAAAAGGTTCATATTTAAGCCATATTTAAGTTTAACCAACTGCAACTAAAGTCAGTACAACCTTCATTAGTGAGATTAGATTCTTTTATTTATTTTTTATATATAATTTTTGTTTATGTCAGGCTTTATTTTTGATGACAGATTCAAACCTCCTGGGCATGAGTGATCCCAGTCTTGCATAAATCTCTGGAGTGATAATCTGTCATTCTTCACAGAGGATTCTTTTCAGATGCTCTTTGCTGAGGGGGTTTTGCTTCCTACTTTCAGCTTTAAAATACTCCAGAGGTGTTGTATGGGATTCAAGTCAAGAGAAATTTTTTGCCAGGTCACAGTTTTCACTTTTTTCTTCTTGAAAACTCTCTCTCATAAAAGCTCCTTGCCATTTTAGGAAATTTCTCATGCCAGACATGTTGGGCCATATCTGATCTGCATTGATTTATTTTGGTTTTGGTTTGGTTGATCAAAGAAAATCTCAACAATACTTATCAGGCTCTTCTTGTTATTTGATAAAGTTTATTCTTAGAGTTTTGTGCAGTTTTGTAAATAATGTCCTTTTTCATGGATTTTGTTAGCAGGGTTTCACTTCATATAATGTCCTTCATGTTGTTTGATGAGTCACTGACACACAATTTATACAAATAATCCTTGTGCCAAGTCTTAAATACTTATTCTAATGTTTTCAATGTACAGCTGCGTAAATAATGAGTTGTGCAAGGCTTCATCACTACTGCAACTCTGTTTCAGCTTATGTTAATTTGCACAGTGATGCTTTTGTACCCTTCTCCCATTAATGAAGCCTTACACTCTGATTCTTTACTCACTTAGACAATTCCTTACCCTGTGACACAATGTTGCATTAGACAAAATACAAGCTAAAACTCAGAAAACTACTGTCATCACAGTTTATAGTACAACCTTAAAAAAGCAATAATTTGAAACCACTAATGTAACCACTTTTATTGCAGTGATTACAGGTAAACTGTTGGATTGACAATGTATTCTGTCTTGTTTATAATTGTACTTAAGATTAAATATTGTACTTCAACTTTTAAATAATATGATCAGAAGATAAATCATTTGACATTTTAGTGATGATGCACACGTGTGTACTCATTTTTGCTGTATACTATATATACTATATACTTTTACTGCTGTATACCAGTTAGTGTATCAGCACACTCTGTATGTTTGTGGGGTTGTGTGCAAGGCCTAGTTAGTGCTCCCCAAAAACATAAATTTCTCAGTAAGTGAGGGAAAAACAGGAGGAGACAGAAACAGACAGAGAAAAAGAAGAAAATCAACCAGCTACAGACACCAGGAGGCAAAGGGTTAAACAAGACCCCATCGTATTTTCATGCATCTTCTGGTTTTGACAGATGAAAAATGTCAACTGTCCTGTTTGTATTTGGGAGTTTTTGCACTATTCATCTGCTTCATTAGTGCCTGCTGCTCCTAGCCCCTGACAGCTGCCGGCCCCCTGCTCTCAGCGCACACACACACACACACACACACACAACCATAAAGATGCATGCCCACACACACGCACACACATATACACCTTTTTTTTTCCACACTGTGTCGTCGCAGTGGGTTAGATGATTGACTCACTCTCTGACCTCTGAGGCCTCTGTGTGAGTGTGAGACTGTGCGTGTATGGTTCATTGATATTCGAAAGACATACAATGCACACGCATGCCTGCTGTCTGTCCAAGGGGTGTAAGCTGCTGGTGGCAGAGAACACACACACACACCCTCACAAACACATATACACACACATGCACACACACCCTTTGTTCGTCAGTTCTTTCTCAGCTGGCCAGGTTGTACTTTCCCCAGCCTAGGCATGTAAAGCCAGCATCTCTGTCTGTGTAAAAGGTCTGGATTGGGTCTTCCAGTTTAATTAACACTGATTCCACTCTCTCTCCAGCTTCCCTCCCTGTACGCCAATTAAAAAGAGCTGCAAAAGGCTTCTGTCCTCTCCTTACATCCTCCGTTTTTCCCCAGAGCCCTTGCAGCCTGGGACCTAAGGGATTTTTTATAAATTCTCAGTTACTCATTCATAAACACATTATATTTTAGGCACATGCCACAGTAAAATAAACACCTTAATGTAACAAACATAAAAAATACTATACATCTTCTTCTGCTCTTTTGCTTTCTGCCTCTTTCTCTCTCTCTCTCTCTCACACACACACACGCAGTACTGTAAAAAATAGCATATCTTTTCTATGTGCTCACTGGTACTTGTACTGTGGGTTTATGATGATATATTAATCAAGGTTATAAGTAATAGTGTGGGGACGATTTTTTAAAATATACTGTACTTACACCCAGTGGCCTGGACTAAACCTTTGAGGAAAACTGATAGAAGTGTGTTCCTTTAAAAATTAGCCTTTTGGAAGTCTGGCACATTTACAGTGATGTTCATTAATGTGTGATGTCCCTTTCAAACAAAGTAAAGTAGAAAGTTTTCACTGAGTGTTTAAAAAAAAAAAAAAAAAAAAAGGTAAAAGTTTAACACAACTTCCTGGTGGTTAAACTGTACCAAAACTGGCTAGCAGCATATTTACACATAACTTGTTCTGAATTTGTTTAAACCATACCAATCAAAATGCCACAACTTCAAACTGTCGACCCTTTCTTGAGTTTTAAGATGTTATGAAATTGGCTCATGAAAAGTTAGTTTTTTATCTTTTACTTTACTAATGTACAAGAAGGAGAACATGTATGACCAAGGCTAGAATTGGGTTTAAACCAAATTTTAAAAAATGGTAAAAAGGTCTGAGATACACTATGTAAATGAGATAAATATATCTGAAACAGTGAAATACTGTTACTGATATGAAAAACTTGTATGTTGGTGCATTACAGTTAAAGCAAAAAAAAAAAATCACTTAAAAAAAAAAAATAGAGAGCCGCTAATCACATGCAACCTCCAGCTACTGCGCACCCACCATTTCTGGGCCTCATGAAACCAACAGCAAAGCAAGAAGGGAGGGAGAGGAATGAGGCAGGAGACATGAGACATGGGCACAGTCGGACGTATGGATGGCTGGGCTCCATTCAGGAAGTAGACACATTCCAGTAAAACTTTTCAACATTTTTTCCTCCATTGGTAACCTTTTTACAAAACACAGCAACCACAAGACATTCATAGAAGCAAGAGGCCAAGAGTGTCTGTGGGTGTGTGTGCGTGTCTTTATTTACTTGCTGACAAATTTTGTTTCAATACCATTGTTGTGAGGACATTTTAGCCGGTCCTCACCGGTCCTGTTTAAGACTTAAGTTTAAGACTTGGTTTAAGGGTTAGGATTACGTAAAGGGCTAGGAAATGCATAATGTCAAGGGCTGGTAATTGTAACTCTTTTTCAAATTATAACTGAATTCAAAATGGGTCGGGTACCCGTAGCAAAAACTGAATATTGGTTTTGCTTATCTGTTTCAAATTGCGGAACCAATGCAGCAGCACACAACATTTGTTTACGAGCTACGATGCACAACTAACCTTTTAAAAAAAAAAAAAGTTAAAAATTTCCTTCTATATTGTTGCCTGTTAACCACGCAGTGTCACTGCTGTACTGTTTAATTATCAACAGCTGCAAAATAAGGGAACCTGTTATATAAAGGTAGTGGAGTAAAGAGTGCAATATTTCAATCTGAACGGTAGTGCAGCCAAAGTAAAAGTAATGTAAAATGGACATACTTCAGTATAGTACAAGTACATCTAAATTGTACATAATGCTAAAAAGAAGAGTATTAAGAGTATAAAAGTATACATATCTGAATATTTAAACTTTTCCCATACCAATTTGGAATTGAAACATGGAATCGATAAGCAGAATTGCAAATAATATAAATCATATGATACCCAACATTAATTGTGTCAATGAGTGTCCTCAAGTATCTCAAGACATAACTGTGTGTGTGTGAGAGAGAGAGAGTAAAAATGCCATTTTTTTACACTGAGCAACTGTATGGGAGTAAATAACACAAAAGTGAGATAGTTTTCACTGAGCAGAGAGAAAGAGTGCTAGGAGACAGCAATGTCATTGACTGGCATGTGACCAAACACCCTCTTTGCCATCCTTACCCTAGGAGACAACCCCAAGTACTGCAGCATCTCTGTTTACCATAATGGTATTAGGGTGAGGGGGCACCAGGAAAGGTCAAGTGATGTAATGAGGTTGGACACAAGGAGAAAGGGATCAAACAGAATAGGAGATGAAGATAGACGCAGATACAATGACCAGGTATTGACGGACAGACCCTTTGGACCCTAACCTAACCCCCAGGCACAAGAATGAAAAATGCAGGCTCTCTCAAATGGAGCCGTTTCACACATAAGGAACCATACTCCCTTGGATAGAAACACATACAGCACAAACCTCAGCCCCTACTGTATGTTCAGACTGAAATCAATGAGTACCAAAGGGGAAAAGGCGTGGATATCTATGTGAATTTCTTATGCCTGAAGGTTAAGTGAGGAAAAGGGAGGCATACAGAGGGGAACATAGCATAGGGGAGGAGAATAGAGCAAAGAGGAATGGAGAGTTTCGGAGAGAAAGAGGCAAGTTTCCTGACACTGAATGCACTGTGGAGCCCTCTTACCAAGAAGAGTGGAAAGCAAGGGTCTGTTCTTCAAAGAGAATATGAATGGCGTGGTGAGCACTGCTCTGGTAACAATAAGGTTGTAAAATCTTTATCTCCACAGGCTCCCTGCATGGCTCACCTTGACCTGATGGCTGGAGTTCTGTCTTTGCTCTTGTACCTACAGTACTTTCTCTCTGAATGAACACCCCCCATCTTTCTCTTCACTCCAGCAATCTATAACCTCGCTCTTGCCATTTGTTATTTTCTTCTCCCACTTCTCCCTCTCTGCTCCCTCCATCTACCCAACCTTCCATCTTTTTTCTTTTCATTCTCTCTTTAGACTTCCCATTCTCTAGCATCCTATATTGTTCCTATACAGATTCCTAAACTTGATGTCCTCAGGGACCTCCAGGTCTCCCTATCTTTTTTCACTTTTGCTCTCTAGCTCTCTTCTCCAGTTCTCCTATGTGTAAAAGGTATAAAAGATCAATGAACTGTGCCCATGTGAAACTGAAACAATCAATGCTCATGCTGCACACACAGCACTATGACAGTTTTTAAATGAACAAATAGCTCAAGTTATACAGTGGACAGAGCTACAACTAAATCAAGGAATACGTTTGATGATTTGATGATATTCACTTCTAGAGCATTTATATTCAGTATCTAATGGGTCCTTTCGTGGCACACATTCTCAATTTTCCCACATTTCCTTTTTATATCTAAAAACAATGTATGGAAACTGGTTACAATTAGTTTTACCAGAACCTAATTAATGACCTAGCCAAACTCAGTGAAACTACACTAAACTCAACCTAGCAAAATTAACCACATCCAAATGACTTTAATTAACAAAACCGTTCAATGTATGTATGGTTGTGCAATCATGATAACTGCAACATGTATGCAGGAGCAATATAACCCAGCATCCTGTTTGTTATTAGGAGTAAAAGTAGTATCTTTTGTGTAAACATGCACATAAACCTGCAGAAACAGAGTGTGACCTACAGCACCCACTGCTCTCAGCCAACCACATCCATGCATTGCCGCAGTGCATTGTGGGAAACTAATTAGCATGAAGGACTGGTCTCTGAGCAACCATGACCTGCAAGCTGAGCTCAAACTTCTTCGTTGTGCTATCTCCACCGCTATGCCTGAGGCACTGTAGAGAAGGTATAGTCACTGGTGCGTTGAAATGCAGCCCAAGTGATCAGCAACTCAGGGGAGTCTCTCAGGGAGAGAGGAGGGGAGGAAAATGTGGGTGTTTCCTTGGCCGACAGTGTGTCTTTGTGCATTCACTTCACGTGAAGGTCGGCAAGGTGAAAAATCAGATTGACTGCTATCATCCATGTCTATCTTTGTTATGCTCCTCACTCTTTCTTCTTTGTTCCCTCTGCTGTGTGCTCCTCCTGGGCTTGTCTCCACTCAGTGTGGTCTACAGCAGAGCCCTGTGGTGCTTTGCTCCTGACTAATCAAACTAGTCAGTGTCACTGGGCGGCCTTATCTAAAACACATGGCCATGTCAGTTCCCTTAACTCACCAGCTTTTCAATGTTTAGCAGGTTCCCAGGCTAAAGAACTTTAACTCAGAGAGTCTTAAGGCTTCAGCTTTGCCAGGCTCCAGTGAAAGAAGTGAAGAACAGGGGGAATAACAGGTAAAGCAAAGTGACAGATGATAAATGTATCATTAACCTGAAAATGAAGGGTGGTGCATGACAATGTAAATATACTATCACCATGTGGGGATGTATTTGTGTAAATTTTGTTTCTTTTCTATTATATGTAGAATTGAGGGTGGTTTGTTTATGTGTGTACTGAACCAACATGTTCTCACGTCACTCCTACAGTCGACTGCAGGATGACAGTATGTGCACATATTCCAATAGTTTACCTCGTACAGCAGGCATCCTAGCGACCAGATGTCAGATTTGAAGTTGTATCCGTTTTCATGTATCCTCTCTGGTGACATGTAGTAAGGAGTACCCACTGGAACACAGAGGGAGGGGGAGGAGAAGGGGAGAGAAAAGGACAGAAGGAGAACGACAGAGGCAGAGAAGGAGAACAGGACAAAGACAGAGTGAGCATTAACATTTTGCGATGCAAACCCAGGCTACACCAGTTCATCAGCATCAATGACACAACTCACACAGTACAGGAAGGCAGGTGAGGAATGGAGGTGTAGTTTTAAACTGTGACACATTCAGGGGCTCACTATACTTTCTTCAGAGTAAAAAAGAGAAAAGTAGGGGGAGACTTTCAAAGTGTTTTGCCTCTGTTCATTCAAAAGTTATATTTAATAATGTTAGATATCATTTAAAGCCATGCAGTGCATGCAACTGTTCGAGTTCCACAAAGTTGCATACATGTGTTTAGCAGACATACTCACACAAAATATACATAAATCAGTTTTGATTACTGGGTTTGTGTAATGATTTGAAACAGTAGTCGGTGAATACGCCCAGGGAGCAGCAGTGGAGCCTTACAAGTTCTCCTGTTTCTGGTTTGGGTTTTGAAACTCAAGAATCCCAAACTGCCATGGAGGCTGGCAGAGCTCCACAGAATCAGACCTTCAACCAAACAGACACAAAGTGTAACCGCAACATCACATCCATAACACGCTGCGGGAAGCTCTGGAGAGTTACTGCTTTGTTAGTTGAATTTGACTGGCTGCTTTTTTCCATTTGCTTTCTGTTTATTGTGATTTCCCATGTAAAAGTCTATCAAGCACATGTTTTACAACAGAGGATTTATATTAACCACATATGGTTAAAGGATGGAAATTTAACCAGCTCTCTAACCTGCGCTGAGCAGCTTGCATATTCTGCTCATTCCAAATCCTCTCAAGCAGGCATGTGAGTGGAAGACTTGCTGAAATATGAAGATGACAGCTACACAGGCTATGCTGAGCTGCCATGCAACCTCCATCAATTGTATTGCTACACATGAAAATGTGTGTAACTTATGCTTTAAATGTCAAAATAATCAG
The DNA here is from genome assembly GCA_900302695.1 of Helostoma temminkii. NCBI lineage: Eukaryota > Metazoa > Chordata > Actinopteri > Anabantiformes > Helostomatidae > Helostoma > Helostoma temminkii. The sequence goes on from OMLM01001169.1 coordinate 13,325, forward strand.
CATCTTCCTTGCATCCTCCTTGGGGTCCAAAGTTGTTTATTAACCTGAAACTTTATTTTTGTTTCTTATGTGACTTGCATTAAAGTTCTTTGAACTTTAGGAACTAAATTCAAATCATTTCTGATTATACCATATAACAGATAACCTAATAATATTATCCAAACATTCTTTTGAAAAAAGACTTAATTGTCTACTTGTTTGAAATGTAGTGTCTCTAAAGTGTCATCTAAACCGACACCAGCTCATTTTGCTGGTGTTGTGCTTTAAAACAATCTGAATTCAATTCCATGTTTATGTTACTCACATCATATTTTTGTCAAGATAGAAAAATCTAATTTCTAAAATGGATTTTTAAAAATAACCCAAACACAATCTTGCTTCTAACCTATATACACAATGCCTACTGGGAAAAAGTTAGATAGAGGAATTATGAAGAGTTTTTATAAGCGGCATCTGGTAGTTGTTGAGTTTACAATACACAAAAATGGTTGAAGTGAGTTGGGTAGGTGAGAACAGCTCTCAAGTGGAAAGAACTCAGGAGAAAAGTTGGCTTGTAGGAAAATGGTAGGAAAAACCCATAACTGCACACTCACATGTGCACACACACATACACACAGATACACAAACAAACTCTCCAGAGTCATTCTGCACATTAACAGGTCGGAGGAAACTCGGCTAATGTAATTGCAATTAATAAAAATATTATAGGGGGGACTATTATATTTGCAGTCTATGGGAACTGAAATGAAAGCCAGCACTTTTAATTTTGGTGCACATCTAATTGGGTTGAGAAAACAGGCTTTTATCTTAAATGTGCAGTTTTGAATAATGAAGTGTTACCTGTCATTCCAAAAATAATCAGCATCTGCACAGTAAAGAAGAAGCAAGAGAGAGCAAGTGGAAGAATAAACAGGGGACTGGGGGTTGCTGTTTTAATTGGTCATCAGGTTGGTATTGTGGTTTGTGTGTGTGCAGGTCTGTGTGTGTGTGTAAGTGTGTGAGCTGTGAGGTCTCATGGTGCAGTCTGAACAAGCTCCCTGAACATTCATTATTAGTTGATTAAAAAGAATCAGCCTCTCTTATGCTAATAGTTGCATAAAAAAGGCAGCAGCTCTGGGCTCAGGCTCCTTCAGCATGCTAAATTAAGGGCACATTACTTATTCATGCAAATAAATTGAAAGTCATGTTGGGATTGATTTCCATTATTGTGAATGGGTATGACAACACTGTATTCTCTGCGTAACAGGGTAAGCGTTGCTGTATAGTGGGTGAGATGCCATCCGGTATAAAGAACCACACATTTGAATTTACAGTAAAAAGGACCAAAACTGGTGTCATTTTACATACAAATATTGATTTGATTGCACAGACGTGCTGCAATGTCTGCATTAACACTTAAAAACTGGAGCTTCAACAGGACAATTTAAATAGCAAAGCTGCTAATAGCAGAAGCCTTCTCTCAACTTGGCTCCATTACCAGTTTTATATCAGCAGCAGTTTGAAAAGCTCTGCTCTATTGTGTTTTAACAAACATGCAAGACAGCCAGTGTGGACTTATTCTCATAGTCATAGGGTTTTCTCTCAATTCCCTTACATTTCATTTTGTTTATCTTGGCTTTCTATACTGTGTATGCTGCTGAGCCCTCACCCCCTATTTGGCTCTCTTACTACCCCTCTCTGTTTCACAACTTACTTGCCTATATAAAATAACTAAGTCTTAATATACACATGTTGAAATCGTCATAATTATTTCCAACATCAACCTCTTAAAAGTCATTCTGCTTCCATCTTGTTCTCCCTCCTCCTCTCTTTACCTTTCCCTTGGTGCTCATCATTAACACTTTGCTCATTACAGGTGTTAATTGCAGGTAAATTATATTACTACTTATTACTGCCAATTGGCTAGTCTCTCATTCCTCTAATGATAGCATCAACCTTCCTGTTACCATCATTATTTTATTGTTTATCTCTTACCTATGCAAGTCTTGCCATAACCTTACAAACCTTCCTCATTGCTGAAACACAGAAGGTGGGTGTCCATTGCATGTTTGAGTGTGTTTTTGTCAGCCTTATGTCCCAGAGTGCAACTGTACATGTGCAAATGTATGAGAGACTGTGTTGGTTTGCACGCATGCTGCAACTCTATGTGAATGATTTTCTGCTTTTGCTTATGTGCATGAATGTATTCAAACTCATAAGGATGTGCATGAGCATAGCAACATATACATTTCTACAGGAGAGTTTGTGTGCCGTTCCCAGCATGCAAGAGTGTGTTACATACACACAAAAAAAATGTGTGTGTGTGTGTGTGTGTGTGTGTGAGAGAGAGAGAGAAAGATAGAGAGAGAGAGAGATTCCTGGATGCTGAGCAGCTGAGCTGAAAGCCTAGGAGCTGACAGGCTGTATGTCTGGACCTCCAACTCAGCTCCACCACCCTGCTCTACTGTTCAGCTGGGTGGCTGAGCTCATTACAGACCAACGCTGGCACGCAATTACACGCACACATACACACCCATCTCTTCCTCACATTTTTTTCTTTCTATCCCTCTTTCACTCTTGCTTTCTTTTTTGTCCTCTATTTTGTCTGTCACACTGTCATATTCTCTCCTCTTACTGTGCTCTTCATAACTTTTTTCTTTCTCTGCTTTCTTTTTTTGTCCTCTTTTTATCTTTGTCACTCTGTCACATTCTCTTCTCTCACATCCAGCACATTCTACCTTTCTTTTTCTGTTTCTTTGTCACCATTCTTCTATTTCTCATGCTCCTTTCTTTTTGTGACATATTGCTTTCTCCTCTTACTTTTCACTCTCTCATACTCTGTTGCACTGTTTTCCATTCTCCAACTCTAGTTTTCTAACATCATTTCTTGTGCTGTCTGTCTTGCCTTTGTCTCTATCTCTGACTAGAAGTCAAGGCACAAAAGGGAGGGACAGTGAGAATGGGAAGTGAGGACACATTAGATAGAGAAACACCAGCAGGAGAGGACAGTGGCGCAGAAAGACAAACAGGAGATCTGCTATATGAAACAAACTGCAAGAAATGTTATGGGGGTAGTCAGGAGTTAATGGTGGAAGGATAAGGCATTCTGAATCCCTTCAGTGCACAGGTCATGCTAACCTGGGGATATGATCTGCTTATGCAGTACATAATTGTCTAGCGAATAAATTTCACCTATACATACAATAATTTTTTTCTTAAAAGGACACATTGTCACATATAGAATAAATCTTTAGATTATTAACATCTTTCACATTTAATGAGTTAATGTTACGAACCAAGGCAAAGGTAACTGTTATAAATCTAATGTAGCTATTTAAAAAATAAAACACATCTGACAGCCATAAATTCACACTGTGATCTATAAAAATTAACAAAGAAGTTTTGATTTCTTCAGATTAATGACAAGGCCATTCCAACTGACACCTCTACTTGTGGGGCTGCTTATCCCCTGTCAGCCTAAAGAGGGTGCTGTGAACTCAATGTTTAATGAGCAATCACAGACATTTTCACCCCACTCTGCTGGCACGGCAGGCTGCTTAGTTGATGGGGCTTCTGTTGAGCTGATCAGGCGATTCACACTTTCTCAAAGGCTGGGCTGCTGCTGTACAGGGGCTGAGAATAGCACACTGTTTGTGGTAATATCAGTTTGACATAAGAAAGTGAGATGGTGTGAATGACAGTGTTTATATTTGTCTATGGAATACACTTTTCTGCAAAGCAGTGAAAGTTACGGGGGGGATGTTAGATAGGACCTGCATGTACTTCAAAAGGCCAAGTTAAAACCTGACATTCAACTGCTTAGAACATTACCGATGAAATTATGTGATTTACTTTATAACCTTATATCATATCTTGATTATTTATCTGAAGGTTTTATTCTTTTACTGTTTTTGTTTAATGTTTTACTTTTTGACTTATTACTTCACAGGATACGCACTGCTGCAATAAACAACAAAAGGTACAGAAGCAGAGAGGATTACTGTATAATACAGTGATAAAGGCTGATAAGACCAGGCTGTTAACATTAATAATAAGGTCAATTAGGACACCTTTGAAGCAAGGGATTGTTTGCAATAAAGTGGATGTATTCTGAAAGTGAAGTAGGGCACAGATTTGAACTGCAGGACAAGGCATGAAGTGGTGCAAATGTCTAGGTGTATTACATCTAGAATTACTGAGGTGTTACTTCACCCTTATCTTGAAGTTACAGCTTTGGCTCCTGAAGATTTACACTACAGTCTATAGTCATAAAACACCCTATGCATTGAATTAATACATCATACAGTCTTAAGACGTAGCACTCTTATTTTTGCATTTACTTTTAAACTAAGCAAAATATACAAGATTTATTATTTTTATTATATAATTCTGAGTAATTTGAAAGGAAAAAATAGCATTGTATGATTTTATTTCCAACAAGCAACCAACACACCCATCAATGCCAACAATAACCCTAATTGTAAAAGTTGGCTGACTTGTTTTATGGCACACAGTCACAATCAGAGCTGTGTACCAACTGCCTCTGCCCACTCTTCATCTGTGTTAGGGTTAAAGTTCAAGGGAACAGGAAGCAGTTAAGTGGTCTGTAAAGGGGCTGGGCACAGCACTGGCCATACAGCACGACCACATGACATAGGCACAGCTCTGAGCTTAACATGCCTAATGAAACACATCCACCACTGTGTGTCTGTGTGTGTTTAAGTGAGTATATCCACATATACAGAAATGGTTGTAAATTACCTAGCGAATGAGCAGCGGTTGTTTTGGAGCTGAAGAATCGTCCCAGTCCCAAGTCTCCTAGTTTTACTACTCCCGTGGCTGTGATGAATACATTGGCTGGTTTGATATCTAGAGGAGAAGAGAGGAGAGGAAAGGCGCATATCAATTGATGTTTTTACTTCAAGGTTTAAATAGCCAATATTAATTCTGAAGTTAAAGTACCTGTAGTACGCATATATGATGAGAAAACTGCATGTCCTTGACGATACAAGTTGCCTGCATGGCTAGTATAGAGTGTACTATTGAAAATGTTCATTTAAGTTAATGTGAGCATTAGCAAACCATTTCAACTGCATTTCAAGTACTGTTAATTTGACCCACATCAGCCTTTGAAATTTACTGCTCCCATATAATAGTAAGAGGCTTTTGAATGGGAAGTCTCTGCTAAGTGGTCGTTAAAGCCCAAAGCTCAGGGTTCATTAGTGTCCATGTGCTCTAATCAGAATCAATCCAGCGGAAGTACATCATCTGTAGCTGTGTGTGAGTGCAGCAGCCTGTGCACATGAATCCAAGATTTTACATGACTGGGCCCTATTGAAAACATGTGGGCCCATAAACACTGTGTTCTCTGGTCTATATGTTGCCTAACACCTACACTTAAGCCTTCTATCATATGAGACAAGGTTTTTCACACTAAAGAAAATCCACCTCGAAACACAGCTTGTCTGTTGCCTTTGCTTAAAATTTTAAAACTTCATATATTTGCTTAATTCTTTTACCTATGTATCTATGTTTTTAAATTGAAAAGGCTTTTGCTTTTGCCAATTTACTGCAACATTCTAACAAAGTTCTCACACTTTGGTCACTGTTTTGTTTTTCTACTGTCAGGTGGTAACTAAACTAAAAGCAGACACTGTTTTCCCAAATATTCTGGTTGTTGGTTATGTTCAGAGATGTTTGTGTATGTGTTATACTAGTACAAAAGAATTTAACAATAGAGAACAAGAGGTAAAACAACATTAAAAACTTTGTTGTTTCATTTCTATACCTCTTCTCTTCATCCTGTTTCCTTTCATGTTTGATCCCTCCTCCAGAGCTTACAGATCAGATGCCTCAATGTGCATTCACATACATTGTTAAGATAGGTGTGCACATCAGTACCTCCATATGCCTCTGTGACCTACAGTTGCACACGAGTCCTTACTCTATGTGGTAAGTGGAAGCATTTACAGTTCTTATGCAAGATCTAGTCAGGCTTTTTTTTTAGGTGTTTTCTGGCAAAGTCTAATCTAACATTTCTGTTTATGAGAGTTTCCCGTGTTGCCACACTTTTGTCAGACCCCTTGAATTAAAGCTGAAAATCTTGACTTCGCTAATACCTTAGCGAATAATGAAATAGTATTTCATTTCAAATTCAATGTGGTGAGGTACAGAGGACAAAATAAAAAATAATGTATCTTTGTTCAATTATTTATGAATTGACCTGTACATGTATCTTCTTAGAACCATAATTCGCCTTGAGATTTAATAGTTTCCTAGTTAGGTCCTGTGATCCAGTACACTGTGGGACTAGTCACATGGAGTCTCATTAACCCCTGCTGAATGAGGTATAATGCACACCTTATCTAGGTGCACCCAGTCAGTATCAGCCATGCCTTACACAAACAAAATGTTATATAAAATTAACAAAAAAAATTAAATTGACTTTTTAATTACCTCCCTGTATCTATTTTCACTGAGCCTTGTTGTTTAAAGTCTGAACTTGTTATTAAGTGAAATCAGATACACAAGTACTTGCAGCATAAATGTCTCTCCAGAATGTACCTTCATTTATACTGTAAAAGCTTTCTCAAAACTTCTACAGACTTACGAAATGGTATCCAATTCTCTTGTACTTGCTGTGTAATTAAATAAGCCAAGTTCTTGTTTGTATTAATGTGTGTAGGTGTGCAATTATGTAAGGTGTGAGCATTAACACTACCTCTGTGCATGACTCTCCGGGAGTGCATATGTTCGAGCGCACTGCAGAGTTGAACAAAGTACTTCCACACTGTTCTCTCTGGGATAAGCCTCCTCTGCTTCTTAAAGTGCTGTAAAATAAATGCAAGTATATAAACATAACAAATCAGAAAAGATTGGAATACCTGAAAAAAAAGGAACAAATAAAAAGAATTACTGGAAAGGCACAAGGTCTTGTGTGGCATGGAAAGCCATTTTAAGATGGTAGCAAAGTGTTTATGTCTGTTTGTACTTATACAGCATCCATCCTCAGCCTCAGTCCTCAGCTACGTGACTCCATACTTAATGCAACCCAGACCACTCTCCCCTCGGTCTGTCCCTTTCCTAACCAAGTTGTGTCTCATTTTCTCTGTAGCCTACAATGGAAAGCACATGCATTCTTGGGAATGGAGAGACAAAATTTGTGGTTCCAAAAGCCTCCCATCTGGCACACAGCTTTCAGTGGCACAGTGGTTCCAGTCGTTTTGCAGTTTATTTATTTATTTTGCAGGGCTAAGACTCTGGTCCCTTTCCAGAAAAGCCACAGTGATGACAGAGCTTAAACTTAAGCATAACAGCTTATTGATCCACAATGACTTAAATGAACAACTAATGATAGGAAGCCCTCCTAAAAAAGCACTGTGCAAACGAGGAAAATATGACTACAAGCATATTTTATGGGGAATCCACATGGCTGTATTTGCAGGAAAGAAAAGCTTCGACTTTAGCAAGCTTGACTTAGCAAGTGCCACACATGTCCATTATACTTTAAGCATTTAATGGAGACGAGGAGGTTAGGGTATCAAGTAACTGTAGAAATCAGACCCAAGAAATTAAGTGCTAAAATATTATTCAAATTAAGAACATCCCTGATAATAATTTATTATGTAGTTGTGATGTTTGTGTTAATGCACTATACAACTCATACAAAACTACATTGCATTTATTTACTAATCTTTAACAAAATTGCCTTAGTAGTCCTGAACTTCAGGAGCATCTGTGACAAACATGCTACAAACAAGAAAACTACATTAACAAGAAAGAAGAGTGGTCACAAGCATGCTCTCAGTCAATATAACTTCTATCAGATGTTAAACCTCAAATGTGATTTGGCTGGATCAAGCACCAAATGAAAGCTTCAACAAATTGGTATTTACCTAAAGGGAACTAATTATTAATATTATTCGACAGTTACTTTGTTCATGGTATATTTGTGCATCTTTATGGCTAGTTAGGACCAAAACAGGTTTTTGACTAACGAAGTGAGGACATTTTAGACTGCAGGGCTGTTTGAGGGCTTAGATTAGGGTTTAGGGTTAAGTTTACAATTAGGTTTAGATTAGCATTAGCATAAGGTATTTAGTTGTGAAGTTTAGGATTATAGGCTAGGGAAAAATCGTAACAAGGATAGAAATACAAACTTGTGTGTATACACGTCCAACTACACAGGGCAGCAATACTTGATGCACATTGTTAGGCATCGTTATACCTAATAGGAAGTAGGTTTATCTACTACAGAAGAATAACCTATTGTAACTGTCATGGGGAGACCGTAGGCCTACTAAGCAATGTGAAACCAAATGACAGACAGAATGAGAGAAGAGAAAGAAATTTAGATGGGGTGAACAGTGGAAAATATTAGGAAGTAAAGAAAAGGACATAGGTGATCAAGGAAGGAAGCTGTGGGAAATAGAAAGAGATAGAGATAGATGGAGACATAGAGAGAGGGAGGGATAGACCTTGGCCTACATCCAAACAAAGCCTCAGTGAGGAGCCATTCTTCCCTTGCCCTCCCATTTCCATATCAGAGGATTGTTTGATGTCAATGTCGGAGCACATAGACGCCCACCAACACCACCACCACTACCCTCTCCTACATGCCTTTAACAGCAAACAGTGCACATGCAATATTCTGTAAGTGCATGCAAATCAAGGACCATTTGATTTCATTTGAATTCTGAGATGGCCAGAGAGAGAGAGAGAGAGAGAGAGAGAGAGAGAGTGTGTGATAGAGAATGGGTGAGGGAGAGAAAAAGGAGGAGAGAACGATATGGAGGACAAGAAATCAAAAAGAATAAAAAATGTTAAATTCATGCATCGGGGCTGTTCTGTTTTACATATGGCACACTGTACGAATGTGTTTACTTCACACTACAGCCCAAGGAGTGGGGCTTAAGCCCTGGCACGCACCCTTGGACTGCCACTGTTATATTAGAAAAGCAAATTATTTAGAACAATGCGGGAGACAAATGTTGCAGAGGAGAGGCGTGTGCTTGTATGTGTGAATTTGTGTTGTCAGCAGCCATAAGGAGATGACAGTCTGAAGGCTCCCAGCATCATTGGTAGCTTAGCTAAGATTGCAGTGTCGCTCAGTGATTTGTTATCTTACCTCTTCAGGCTGCCATGTTCCATCTTTGTAAAGTGCATCTTTTTGTGTAAGTGTGTGTCTGCACATTGTTTGCTTACACGGTATACCTTACCATACGTACGTATTCACTGAGTGCAAGTGTGTCTGTACTGCATCAGTGTGTGTGTGTGCTGAGCCTGCCATGTTCACTCTCTTGTACTGCTAATCCTCGCCTCTCCTAATTTGCTGTGCTGAATTGTGCGGATGTGGAGCCGCTGAGTATGACTGCAAACAGCTTGTCGAGCTGTGCTGATACAACACTGCAGCATCATTTATGCATGGGAGAAGACCAGGCTTTTTTACATGCACACCATTAATTTGCTATACTGGCAGGTTTTTATAATAACTGGGGTTTTTGGTCTAACTCAAAGTCAAATAACAGGGTGAGCCTAGAAAGTAATCGCTGTTCAACCTTCTACTCAAATTTCAAAACAATAACACTGCATTAAAAATGTGGTAGACTGAGGTTTAAGACATGGTTAACCTGATGTGTGCATGTGGCTTAAAGCAACATAATATGCAGATGAGAAAAAAGGAAACAGTAACACCAAAAAATTCCCATAATCCTTCATTCAATATTACCACAAATTACACCTTATCAACTACCTCACCTCAAAATTTATGGTGCTTTCACGCCTACAGTCTTTAGTTTATTTAAATCCAACTCAAGTTTGTCTTCCCTGTTGGTGCTGTTTGTTTCAACTGGTGTGAACACAGTTATCGCACTCCGGTGTGGACCAAAACAACCACACAGAGACCCTCAAAACAGCCCAAAACAGGCCTGTATTATGTGTAGATTTTATTGTTTTATTATAACAACAAGTCCAGAACACAGGATCTTCTTCCTGTATTCACGTTTTGGTTCTCATGGCAAACAAATCTGACCAATAACAGACAGGGCGCTCTTGCATTACACATTTTGGTGCGCCTGGTTTTTTCTCTGTGTAAACACAACCAAATCAGGGGGAAAATGCTACAAATTTCTCGATTGATTCGGCCCAAGCAAATGCACTAAAGTGTGAAAATGTCCTCAGTATGTAAAAGGTATGAGTGCAATTTGAGAGTAAAAAAATGTTTAGTAACTATTCATATACATCCAACTAACCATTAATCATAGTTTCATTTTTAACAACTTCCTTATTACAGTTGAAGCACATATCAGCACAAAGGCCTTTTATTAGTTGGTTTTTGGTTTCAATGTGGAATGAATGATTACGATTGACTCAGTGTCCAGGTGGTCAAATTCCCATAACAACCACAAACCACAGACCTCCTGCCACCATTCCCTCTGTTATAAAAGGCCACGTCAGCAGTTTTTTAGCTTTCATACAGACATCCTTTTGACGCAAAATGTAGGCTTTGATGTTGGGTTAGGCTAACACTTTTGTTAGTCCATATAGGGTTGGTCATGTTTTTAATTTACAGTACAGAGTAACAGTATTTATCTATTCAACACTGTCTTAAGGTAAAGTAAAGTGATGGACTGTTGTCCATCCAGGAGCTTATATTTTTTTTTACATATTTTAAATGAGATAGTGTTAAAAATCTTTTTTTGTTTTTCTTTTTTCATCTGTGCCCATTGAGTGATATATTGTATTTTATGAC